>QJOA01000028.1:0-235515 GCA_004155915.1 Monosporascus sp. CRB-9-2 | reverse complement strand
TTTTACTCTAAAGCCGTTCACCGATATCCTCCGATAGCCATCCATTTAAGGATTTTGCCAGTTCCATCCATATGTTTTTGTACGGCCGTGGATGGACGTCAACCGACTCCACAAGGGTGGTTGGTAGCGTAAATTACGTTCCTTCGACTTCTGCGCTACGTTGGGCACGCCTAGGTAATATATCCGGTCTATAGAAAATCTTGTCCGTCTCTTATTCTGAGCCTTTATTCTTTGGGAGGTCTAGCAAGCTATCAGCCATGTGGACCTGCCGCTTATTTTACTTACCAATTGAAGTCCCGCCTCAAATAGGGTAGGTCTTCCGGGGTCTATGATTGTGTGATAAGTGTGGCTTGCAAGCTCCTAGAGTCTAATGTTTCAAAGTTCTATTGCTTGGATTTCGTCTTTGTGAAAACGCACCGGACCTTTACTTCAAAATCTAGGGTAAAAGAGTATTTGGCAAGAAGAGGTTCGCCCACTCCCGCCGCTGAGCATTAAGTAGTGTAGTGCCATATGGAAAGGAGATTAGGAACTGGTTCATTTATTTTCATTAGTCGGCTGTTGTGGTGATCTGTTGGAATGGCTTTAAGATGGTCCTAGGATTGCAAGGGAAAAGGAGCTAACAACATATATGTGGTAGCTCCCAACCCCCGGTTGTAAATGAAGAACCTAGAAGAGCACTCTTAACTGAAGAGCAGCCATTTGCCCACACATTGAGATTTTCCCCTTGGAGCTTTCCAAGTCACTGGTTTAGAGAGTGTTGCTATTTGTTGTGTCCTTTGGCTAACTAGTGATAATTTAATGCATTGCGCCTAGTTTTGGGTTGCCTTCATCTATATATTTATTACTCACTGCCAGGAAAATGGGAAAGTAAGAGCAAAAGAAGAAAGAGAGTTCTAAAAGGCTGTTCATAGTATAGGTAATGAATAGCTAAACCTTTATAATTCTTCCTAGCTATTCCTGGCGAAGCCCCTATATATACACCAAACGGAAGCTTGTTTGTGGGTCGCTAAGGCCTAGAAAAGGGGGTTTCTATACTATCTCCTGACACTTATTCTGAGCAGTGACTCCACAAGGCGTTGGTTGTGTCCACAAAGGTTCTAATGCATCAATCAAAATCTCGGTAGTTTTAGGTGCTTCTGAGAGACAAGCGATGTAGAATGACCAATCAGGGTATAATACGTAGACTTATTTCACTATCCCTGTGCGCTGGGGAGGAAGGATGGATGAACATAGACCCGGCACCCTATCAATGATATTTGCATAATAATTTTCTCTAGGTCAGTCTTCTGTCTAAATTCGTCTAGTAATTCCAAAGCGGAATGGTTTTTAGGTATTGGAATGGACCAAAAGTGCTTTACAATCATTCACTGGTGCCCTCGAACGGATAGGAGAAGGATGATCGGAACAGCCGTGATCGTCTCCACTCTTCTCTCTCAACCTTTTCCCCCTGTCTTGACAGTTTCCATTCCAGATAACTTACCTCTCCCTGCATCAGCTTTATCTTGTCCCCCTCCAGCTTTTCGAAGAGCGTCCAGTCGTCTAATTGCGATGGTTTGGGGATCCCCGTGATGTCCTCGATTGGTGTCTGATCCGCAACCCTCTCCAGGGTCAGCTCTAAACGGTGAGTATTCGTTTTGGAATCCAGTCTGGTTCCGTACTGCTTGACGATGTACCTAGAAGAAGACTGTCAGGTGAGAATCTCATCAGTGTCTGAAGTAAGAGGCTTACAGCCCATCGTATCTGGTCCCGGCTTGCGGAGCCCAGACACTCTTCAGCGTGTACCCTCTGAGTATACGGATCTGCCGCCCAACCTGTGATATTAACGAAATGTGCATGTCTGCCGCCTTCCCCTCCCGGATGTATTTGATCGTCTTTCCGCTGAGCAATTCTTCTTGCCCCGTCAATAGCGGCAATGCGACCATCCCGTATCGACCTTTTGTAGGTTTCTCGAGCGGGTTGGAAACGATCCCGTCTCTCATGGCGCAAACGAGATTCAACCACCAGCTGATAACCGTCAGTATAAGGTTTGTGAAGATATCAAGGATATCACTGTTCTAACAACTCACTGGCCTGGCTCAAATTGAAGGTTACCCTCGAGCTCCGAGACAGGGTCACTGGCTGGCGTCTGCCACTTCCCGAGGTCGTAGCCTAGTGCTGTTTCAAAGGAGACATCCTTCAACCTACTATCAAGCAACACCGCGCACCGGTGCTGGTCTAACATGAAGTACTGCTCCCGGAACCGTCGTCTCCAGGCGCGTCTCAAGCTCTTGGCATTCGAAATGTCGACCCGGAACGTGAGCGATAATTCGGAAGCCAAGGTGGAACGTCTCAAGGTCTCGGCGTACCCGAGTATTTCGGTCAATAGCTTGTCGAGTCGAGCGTACTCGATCATGTCGAAATCTAATGTCGGGCGTTTTCGTTCTTCGTCTTTCAGTGCCGTGTCTAGGAAGTTCCGGAGTTCTTCTGCCTTGGGACCAAGAGCCCTTCTGCCCTGGATCGATGCTCGCACCGAGTCCGATAGGTTCAGTAAAGCCCTTTTATCCCAAATATGCTTCGGCGAGTCACTTGAGTCGGCGAGGTCTGGGGAGTGCGCTGTATGATCTACGGTTAGCGACATAACGCTGTGTCATATTGCAGCGCGACGCACCCCTTGGAGACGGCGACTTTCTAATAAAAGGCAGGGGGTTCGTCCCGTCGAGGCTGAAATGTCTAATGGTTGGACTCAGTACCTAGATTCTAGTCAGATCCCCACATCATATGTGCCTTAACACAGCCGCTACCTGGTTCATGATGATATCGCGCTGCCTAGTGAACAGCGACCGGTCTGGTGCATCGTCACTTGATAGAAGCGGTCTAGGCTTCATCATCGGCCGTTCTCGTCGAGACCGTACGCTATGGTTGTGCCTCGCAAACCGCTCAAGGACGCTCATATTGCCTGCGGCTATCTGTACAACCTAGACTTTTGTATATCTAGTCTCTGAGGTGGCGTAGTTGGCCCAAATTCAGGGAAATTCCCACGTCCGGCTTGTCAGCAATCTTGGCTTGGCTCTGGCGTGTGGGTGTTAATGAATTAAAGGATGTTAAACATAGGCGAAGATGAGTTAAGAATTCGACCATGAATGACTGCTTATCGAGATCTAAAAATGATAAACCGAGGTACAAAGGTCTCCAATGTTCACAGGGTTCGATGCCACGAGGGTCGTAACAAAGAGAAGTCGCCGCCACGAGAAGGTCTGGGAACAAAGGAAATACCGTACTTCTAGAAGGAGTTAACCAGCTTCCATCGAGTCTGAGATCTGGTCGCAGCGTCCACTGAGTACTGCCAGCCAACCACACTATGTGCGCGATCGACGGAAGCTACATACAGATCCTCGATAAAGTCAATCAGACTATAACTATATATTTAGGTGGCGGGACATCTTGCTGGGTGGTAAAAAACTAGACCCTAGAGCCAAGTAGAGGCATCGGGATATCCTCCTATCTGGCCAATACAATGATATTCTTTGTCAAAGGACACAGTAATGTATGCTGTGGCATCGCAACCCCGGTGCCTGCAGATTAAGTTCGTACCGGGTTATCGCTTCAATCTGCTAGATTATTTGTGTCATCCTCAAACGGCTTCGCACCGAGCTTCGACCAAGCTTGTCCGGACCTAAGCGTAATGTCCTTGTCCCTAACACGAAACAGGAGCTCTGAGTCGCCATCTCTGACATAAGCAACAGAGTTCTGTAGACCCACCTGCGTTATCTGGAGTTAGCATATCTTCCTTCCAAACCATTTGACGAATAAATTAGAGCCCAAGGGTAGTTGGGGAGGTAGAAACTCCCCAAGAATCCCTTATACGGCATTATGTTTATGCATAAGTTTGGAGGGGTTCGGTTTGAATACGGAAGTTGCTTACTGTTAAGCCAATCGCCCCATCGGCAAAATGTGGGATGTACTCATACCTCGGCGCCTTACCTTGAATCGCCAGGAGGATGTTCTCCGCAGCAATCATCCCTTGCCGCATTGCCGAGCGCGCGTTCGGGTTCCGCGTTCCTGTCTCGGCCACGTCGCCGCATGCGTATACGTTTGGAAAGGAGTCGTCTGTAATCTGTAGAGTCGGCTTGACACGGATTTGGCCTGTTTCCAGGACCGAGTCCGGACTCAAATCTGCGACGAGCTGCGAGGCAGGGCGCTGCCCAGTGCAGTTTATCTGACATTGCGAATCAGTTGAAACATCTCACCCAAATGTTCAAGGCATCGCGCAGTTTCAGTTATGGGGGCTACTCACCAAGACATCGCATTCAACTCGCCTGCCGCTCTTGAGCGTCACGAAGCCACTTTTCGCATCATGACCGACAACACGTTCACCCGTAATCACGTCGACTCCCAGCCCTCTGAGGCCGTCCATAGCAGCAGCTTGTAGCGCGGGTCCAAAACGATGCATGACTGCATCTCTCGAGTGGACGATCACGACTTGCTTTTCGGGATACTTGTCCTTCGCGTCTGTTGCTAGCTCGACGCCCGCCGCGCCGCCTCCGACCACTACTAGATTGCGCGCTTTTTCGATCTTCAGCTGCATGTCCTTGAGCTTCTGGATGCCATCCTTCTTTCCATCCGCGTCCACGCGACTCGGCAAGCTGTCCCCGCTACTGCCCGTTCCGGACCCGGTGGCCACGATCAGGAACGCGTAAGGTACTTCCTCGCCACTGCTGAGCCGCACCGAGTCGCGCGATGCACAAACAACATGGTCTTGAGTCCAGCGAAGGACTTCAGGGGCGGCAGCCCCGAGATAGCCGCCATACGGTATGAACGCCTTGTGCTCATGGTCCTTGACCACGCAGAAGCGCGGCAGCACCCATGTGAAGTGGAAGTGGGAGTGCGGCTCAACAACGACCAGTCGGTAGTGGTTTTCCGGTAGAAAGGGCAAAGAGTTAGCGAGGACGCGGGCAGCTGGGTAGCCGGCGAAAGAGGCGCCGACGATGACTATGTTGCGAACTTCTTCATCGTCCCCTGGGACCTTAATAGCAGAAGGTGAAATTCGGTATTTTAGGTAGTTCACGCGAAGCAGAACATGTCGATACAAGCCAGACAATCCAATGGAAATAGCGTAAGCCAGCACTCTCGTTATAAGAAAAGTCTTCCGCAACATTTTGGGGGGTGTGCTTCGGTTAGATGGGCTGAAGAAGGGAAACGCTCATGGAAGGAAATCCTATATAAATCGCTGGGAGGCGAGGAGAAATACTAGCTGAAGTGATAAATCTTGTAGAAGCCAGGGTCCGACACGAACTGAAGGATGAACCCTTATAGGAAAACCGGCGCTTACATTAATCGCAAGATCTGATAAGATTAGATGGAACCGCAAATGCAGCTGTCATCACGAACTTGCCCGCTAATTGGTCAATGGTTCTGTATTCGGCGAGGGGTTGAGCCCGAGACCGAGGCGGATCGGGGCCGGGAACTCGGCTTCGGTGATTACGTCTCGGAGGTAAGCAACTGATGAGCCACGCTCCACTCGCCCTGGGTCAGATTGCCTCTGTTATTCTGTTATGAACAGACATAATGCCTCTTATTACGATAGAGTACTATCTGCCTTGAGGAAAAATTGGTTATTTTCCTTCATTTCCCATGGCTTGCTTAACACTTTACGGAATAGCCCGGACAACCGGGTCAAATCACGTTTGGACGGAAGCTCGCCTTAGCTGGCTGATCTAGAGTATGCAGCAACTGTTTAGCCAAAACTTGGATGCCAGTAACTTGAAAGTAGCCTCTTTAATAACAATAGGTGCTTCGAACTACATCAATAAAGAAGAGCGTGAAAGACATACGAGCTCCTTGGTGCCGCGCCCTGCGCACAATCGATATCCCCCCATCCATTATAGTGCTCTTACCTTTGCAAACGGCATATCGGGCTGCCGGAATATTCTCTCAGTAGCACGCATTGTCTTATACTCTTCCGGCAGCTCTAGGAAATCCAAGTTCAGAATAAGGACTACGACGACGATACGGAACTCCATGGATGCGAGCTTTCGTCCTGATGTAACCCGCATAGAAATGGTTAGTCATTATTTATGTGAGAAAAGAAGATATGGAAGGATAAGGGGGAGGCCAAGGTGTAGATGGTAAAATTACTTACCAGCACAGCCCCTGTAACCCCCGCCAAATGCAAGCGATGGTAAGGCATAGGCATTGAACGTCTCCTTGCCCGTTTTCGCGTCTTTGACGAGCCATCTTCTCGGCTCAAAGCTCCCGAGATCCCGGCCTGCATAGCCCTGAAGGCCATTTCCGAGCTTGTCTGCGGCGGCTTGGCTGCCGGGAGCTCGCCTCGACTCATCAACAGGAACAGGTGCGCGATTGATGTGATAATTCATAAAGATCTCGGCGCCCTTCGGTATTCTGTAACCTAAGATATTTGTGTCTACCAAAGTCTGGCGAAGACTGGCCTTCGCAGCACCGGCGAGGCGGAAACCCTCCTCACACACGCCGTCGAGATAGGGGATCTCGGTCCCAAGGATCTCCTCGACGGTTGGGGGGTCAGGGCCGGGGAAGGAGGACTTGAGGACTGCGCGCAGCTCAGCCTGGACGGCTGGGTAAGCTTCCATATATCTCACAAACCAGGTAAGGGCGTTGGCAGTGGATTCGTGGCCCTATGGGATAAGCGTTAGCCGTAGTCTTTTACGGGTCTGGGCGGAGGACAAACTCCGACAAGCATAACGAACATCTCATCGAGCATGTTCTGGTCCTTGGTTGGATCGGTGGGAGGCTTTCTAGCCTTCTTCGATTCGAGGATCTGACGCCGGAGAACGAAGTCCATCATGCAAGTATCCAGCTCGGCAGCCTCCAGCTTGCCCATTTCAAGGCGCTGGAATCTGTCGACTGCCTTTCTCATAGCGCGGCCAATCTCAGCGCTGACAGTGGCTCGGAATTTGCGGTAGCGTGGAGTGTATGTCTCTAGCTTCTGGGCCCACTTCGGAACGGGACTATTGGAGTTTCGCGCGATGGTCTGGCCGATGTAGGCCACTTCCTCCTTCAGAAAGCTCCCGCGAGGAAGGGGTCCTTCCAGATCTTTACTGCTTCCAGCAATCTGATTCTGAAGCGTTTTGATCTCGTACCTCGTCACCCCGGGCTCCTCACCGACCACGGCCACCCAGATGGCATCCAGTGCTGCATTCTGGAAGTCCTCGTGGACGTTGAAGGGCTGGTCCTTGTAGACGGTGGACGCCTTGAGCCGCCACAGCTCCAGCAACTCGAGCGTCGCTTTGTAAATGTTGGGCGCGGCGGCCTTACGGAGGAAGTCAGCGCCCATGACATCGGCCCACAGGCGCTTTTGGGCCTTCAATTCGGGGGTCGTGTACTGGCTGAGCGAGGCGCGCGGAAACATGGGAGCGAAGATGTCCACAGCCATGGGGGCCTTATCGAACTCCTTGTGGCGGCGGACGACGATATCCTCGATCTCCCGGGGGTCCTCCAGGATGATTAGGGGTTTGCGGATGCCGGGGAACAGCAGCTGCGCGAGTGGCGTGCCCAGGTTCTGGGTAGTAATGGTGAAGAGTGCATTTGAGAACTCATTAGTCGCTTGGATAACGGGCACCAGATCAGGAATGTCACCGGTAATACGGTTGGCTGATTGTTCGTTATACGGGATGCCTGGATATGGCTTTGGGTAGAGCTTGCGCCAGGCCGCGATGATGAACGCAACACAAGACAAGCCGAGTAGACCGTAAGGAATCATATTGCTGCCCGATGTCTGTTTATGTGTGGTCTACGGCGGTGCATTAGTTATAGCAGACGAAGATAGCTGCAGAATGAAAAGGGAGGCAAGGCGCTCCGGAACACTTGCTTCAGTATCACCGCAGAAAGATACGCCCCGTCCGCACGGCTCGCCCAGTCTTCTAAAAAAATTAATATACGCGACAAGAAGGCGATCAACTATAGGCGCATTGCATGCCTGCGGGCTATGCTGCTAAGGGGCGTCAGTAAGCGGCATGAAGGATGTGGCACTAGGGACATGCAGTTGGTCGGCTGTCTGCGCCTCGATCCACTCTGCTCATTCAATGAATCAATCCAGGAATAAATAGAATTGACGGGGTGGCCCGATATTTATAGCTTCATAAAATGCCACGAAAATGCCCAGCCCCCCTGCACTTGGCATAACAATTCTGGGACAAGTCAACCCATGGAGGTGACGGCCGCTGGTTTGACTGATCGTGTAACAGCAAGTTCTAATCTGGGTGGCTATCATGCATCTCTACAGCATCAATTGTTGGGCAGCGATTCCTGCTATATTCATTTCCCTTTTATTACCTGTTAACTACCCTCCTCATTCTGACCAGCCTTCGCCATGTATTCGCATGTTCCCCACTGGCATAACAGTCGCCCCAGGTATGACCGGGGGAAAGTCGCGTAGCGGCTTGTCCCAGAGCCTCCCCTAGGGCATGTGGGCGCGCTTAGCTAGGTGAAGATAATTATCTAACTAACTTACTCATCTACAGATGTAGACCCATTTAGCATTTCTTGTCCGTAGACGCGTCGCCGTTTCCAGCGTATCAAGCTGTATCCTCCCTCCTCCGTGCGAGGGCAGTCCCCAGCATTTCCCAGTTAATGAACCGGCTAAGGAAGACAGGTCGGCTCGGTATTTCCCACAAAGTCATCGCCACGTTGGCGGGGCGGAAGAATCTGGTGCAAACGCTTACTACTTAATCCGGCAACATTCGCACCACGTGCGACGAACTTGCAGTACGACTGCGCACAAAATCAAGAGTAAAGGGCTACCGCCTTCACGGTAACTTGCCCCTATTTACCCAGCGCTTTCAAATGAACACATACATCCACCATAAATAATTAAACGCACATGTAACTACGAAGTCCAAGAGTTAAGCAACGACGAAGGATTTGCCATAGTATCTATCTACCTTTGTCATAGTCATTCTCTGTCACCAGAATCATGATGTCTTGATCACGACCGCATGTAGAAGGAGCTGTGAGGTGTCTTCGACGCGAACGCCCATATGTCATATTTCGAGCGCTTTGTGGCTGGCAGGGGTGATCAGAGCCTACAGTTCTGTTTGGAGTTCCTGCTCTACAGCTTTTCCAGACAGACCCTTTATGCCTCGGCCGAGAGCTCGAACAATCGCTCCTCTGTTGCCTTATCCGCCTCGCCTTCGTAGTACTTATCTAGGACCTTTTTGAAGAGTTCCTCCTTCCTATCAGAAGCCCACCAGAATAGAGTCATGCATGACTTTAGCTTCTCCATGTCGGTAGTGCTCCCCATCAGTATCTTAACGCTCTTGTGGCGCGCGTCCCAGTCCAGAACCGCCTGCGTGATCTCGTGCAGTCGGGCGCCGAGGACGTTGTGGGCAAGATACTCCTTTGCTGCTTTCATCGAGGGGATCGCGTACGTCTTGGACATATCCGACATGCCGAGCCCGGAGATCTGTGGGAAAATGTACCAGATCCAATGCGATGTCTTCTTCCCGTCCCGTATCTCGCCTAGTGCAATGCTATACATACGCCTCTGCGCAGCCAAGAAGAGCTTAGTATCCAGGCACTCATTGGTTCTCGTCTTGGCGCGTGCATTTGTGTTGGCGTTGGCTTGATTAGAGCCCGAGGAAGACATTCTTGCGTTCATTTGACGTAAGAATAACGTACGCAAGGTATCTTAAGAATTCAATGGTGTGATTACAAAGGTATTTGTTAGCAGTTCGATAATGCATCTGCGTTTGCTGTTGGGTCGAGCTTGCAAATTGTCGCTTCTTGGGCCTTGCCCGTTTCATTTACATCAAAAGCGAACAAGGAATTGTTCAGGATCACAATGACGCCGCCTTGAACGGAAACAATTGACTGGTTAGCGGTCTGGACAGCTTGGTGTGCAGATGATAGGGGAATCTGTTTCATCATCTGTTATTTGTTTTGCTGTTGTTGAAGTGTCAGGTCCTGCTGTCGAACAGCCAAGTTTAAGAAATATCTTTAAGATATAGTAATTCATCACTATGGCAAGAGATTGTTGGAGTCATATGGTCCTTCCTAAGCAGCCTCCACGTATAAGCATAATGAGTAAGCGGCAAGATTGACAAACTCGATTCAACCGCAAAAGGACATCCAAAGCTGGCGGACTTGTGAATGATCAGATTAAGCTTGACTGAGTCTTTTATGATGGAGTGGGTTTATCATTGCGCCCACGCGGAAGAAGCTTATGCTTTCGTGGTTACACTTACAGGGTCTAACCAGATGGGCTCGAGGTAGGCACGGAAGAACTGATAACGGAAAAAAGACGATGACCCTACCGAGTATTGGCTGTAAGGAATCCCCGAGTGGATAGTGATGTTATTGCGCAGCCAAACTAAAAGAGTGATGTGACATGCCCCAAACAAGTTGCAAAGCCAAGTCACCACAGATACAAAAAGGAAGGTACATGCATCGAAGGGAGAACGAGAAAAGAAACCATAGGTGAATTGGCCCGCTCGATTGTAGCAGAACAATGGGCAGTTTAGCAGCAACTTCTTATCGGCTTCTCAAATCATCACATGGCGTACTTATATACCTAGGTACACAACACAACACCGAGAAGACTCATTAACACTTTCTTCCTCACGATATTTTCACATACGGGAGTTATCATGGGACAAACCATCTCATCTGCTCGGGGCATTGGCCATCACGGTAATCATACGAATGCGATTACCTGCAACCCACAATATGCCTGCCCAATCCTGCAAATGCCTTGCGAAATCATTTTCGCAATTCTAGGATACTTACCACCCGAAGCCGTTGGCTGCTTCGCCCTTACTTGCAAGCCATTGTTGTCACCTTCCCGCTTGTGTCGGGAAGCTTCAACTTGGAGGTTTTAGCAAGCGTCGAGGTCACGAGGAAGTTGGTGGAACCGTGAGGAAAAGGTGAGCGGGTGGAAGGGATGAGCAAGCGGATGCGGCTGGGAAAACGCAGGGGCTCGTTGCGAAGATACTGCAGGACTTATCGAGTACTCTGCTAGTAGGTGCTCTAGAACTCTTGTCTCTTTAATAAAATGATATACCGCTTTGTCACGATCGCTGGATAACGGCTGTTAAGTATGGTGTAAGCTAACTTCCCGATGCCCATCGCAATATCGAACACGACCGTATCTGCTAAGTTATCCCGGCCGTGTACCGGTCCACCTTCTTCTCCTAGTTCTACCAGCTCCGACCGCCTTTGAGAGCTTTGATACGGGATGATAGAGGGATGCAACTGTGTTCACGATCCAGAAATTTTGGCGGAGTTGCTTTGCAGAAAACAGATAATACGATATAGGTATTCCTGGTACAGTACTAATGTGCACTGCGCATCGCGAGTGGGGCTCGTCATCCTCCGTACCGATCCCGTACCAAGCCTTAATCGGAGTATCTAATAAGGTTCAAACTGATGGATCTCTTGCTTAGATAATGCCCACTATCCATTCACCAAGGGGTGAGACTATTCTCCTTTGCAAGTGTTTGTATTTTGGAGTTTCCTTCCAGGAGTTTTCAAACCCGTGCGAGTGCTTGTAGCAAGCTTATTTTCAGCTAGCAACCTCTTTTCCGTCACCGGCCTTGTTGCAGTCGTGGCGGGAGGCGGCACCGGTGAGAAAGAATACCAGAAGCTCATAGATAACTAAGCGCATTATATCTCTAGTGTCACAGTTAGGCTGATCGCGAGGAAAGGTTGCATAAAGTGTGAAAAGTGTAAATTGTTATGGATAGTTCTTGCTTTAGGGAGCAGTGGCTAGGAAGCTTTATATATAGTATGGGAGCCCCGTAATAACGTTGTTATAGGGCGTTTAGGGTTTGATAAGTAAATAAGTAACCCTTATTTTACGATATACCCCCTAGATAAAAAAAAGATACTTTTTTAAATTTGCTTATTATAATTTTATATAATCTTTAAGTAAATATATTAATAAAAAAAAATGGCGTAATTAAATATAAATATTAGATATAATAATAAAAAGGTAAGCCGTATATATTTTAGGTAATTTAAAAAAAAAGGATTTTACGTTTTTTTCCTTTTTATCGTTTATGGTAATAGGTAACGAAAAATGGGTCCGCGTATTACGTACGCGTAATTTATCTGCTAAGTTATTAACGTTATAACGTTTACTTTTTTTTTTTCTTTTTTTTCGGTTTAAATAATAAATTTGTAAATATTTTAAGTTAAGGAAAAATAATTATAAGGTTAACGTATACGTTGCAAATTATCCTTATTATTATTATTATTATTATTATTATTATTATTATTAAAAGTAATTTTTTTTTTTTTACGCTTTACGCATATATTACGTACGTTACGAATTATTATATATATTAATAAGTTATTATAACTATTATTATTAATATTATTACCATTATTAACGTAAATATAGCTACTGTTAGGTAATTTTACGTAAGTTTATTAACGGTAATTATGGTAAATACCTTTTCGTATTTAGTGTGCCGTTATTGCGCGCGTTTACGCGGCTCGCGCTGCGCGTACGTAATCTGCTGCCGTTGCTGCCGCCGCCGACGCCGCCAACGTTGCTGCCGTCGCTGCCGTTGACGCCGCTCCGGAGCCCGATCCCGAGCCCGAGCCAGAGCCTGCCGCCGCCCCCGCGACGCCGGCGCATGCTCCGCGCGTACGCCCTGCGCGTGGCGCTCGCCGTGCCGTACCCTGCCTGGGCTACCTGCGCTCCGCATTCGCGGGCCGTTTTACGGGCGAATGTTTCGACGCCGCTGTAGGAAGTCGCTGTTAGCGTTACGCCTCTAGGCATACCTGCACGCCGGTATACGTACCTTCCCTATTCCCTAAAAGCTTTTTCCTTTACTAATTATTAATTATAACCTTACTATTGCCCGCGCCGTTACGGTACGCTTCGTAAAGGTGTTCGAAAATAACGCCGCTTACCGTATATATATTTTAACTTATTTTTATTTTTGCGCTTTAAAAAAGATGTTAACTATAATTATAAAAAGTAAACCACCTTTATACGGTAATTCGTATACTTTTAAAAGGAAAGAAGGAAAAAATTACGCCGGTTACGCCTGCCGGTAACCCTGCCGCAATACGCGCGCAGGTATTAACCTTAATAAGGCAGATTTTTAATTTGTTTTTGCCTTAATAGCAATAATAGTAATAATAATTTCCTTTTTTTTTTAACTGGTTAAAAAAGGATCGCCCCGGGGCTTTAGGCTTAATAAAAATTTAAGTAATTTATTTATTTTTATAATTTTCCGAATTTATTTACCGTAAATTTTATAAATTAAAAAACGATTTAAAATATTCGAATTATTATTTAAAAAAAGTTTTTATTAAATTATTAATAAGTATTTACATAATAAATAAATAAGTTACGTTAAATAATTTACGGTTTTATTTTTAATAAAATTTTATATTTTATATATCGACGTAACGTAACCGAATAATAACTTTTTCGTTTTTCTTAATTATTAGTTTAATCGTTTATTAATTATCGTAAGAAATTTTCTAAATATAACTTAATTTAATCTTAAATTTTAAAATAAATATTTAAAAATTATAACTTTTTTAACCGTATACTTTAACGTAAATAGTTTAACCTTTATTATAAAAATCGTTATTACTATTTAACGAATTATTTTTTATACGATTATTTTTCCGTAAAAAGTTATAATATAACTTTAAAAAAATTATTACGTTTTAAGGTTATTAATAAATAATATATTTTCCGTAATTAATAAAATTTAAGTTTCGTTATTTATATTTTTATATATAATTGTAAAAAAACGCGTATAATAAAGGTAACGAATTACCTTATTAACGGCTTTAAAACATTTAATTAATAAATTAATTAAAAACTTTAATAATAAAAATATAATAAAGGTTATGTTTAGGCAGATTATTATTGCTATATATAAAATAAAGCTTATACGTTTTTAATAACTTTTAATTTATTTTTTAAAAATTATTCCGTAATTAAAAATATTTTTTTTTATTTTCAAAAAAGTTAGCGATATATAAACGTGACTTGTTAACCCAAAACGAATAACGATTTTTTCGATATAAAAATTATGTACCAAAATAATTTACTTTTTTAATCTATTATAAATTACCCGAATACCGAAAAATTAATTTAATTTATTTAAATTTTTAAATTTATATTTTTTTTTTTAATTTAAAAGTTAATTTATTAACTATAAATTAATAATTTCGGTAATAAAAAAAATTACAAATCGTTTACAAAAAACATAGAAATAAACGTATATTATTTGTTATAAAATAAATACGGTTTTTTTAAAAATAAAATAAACTTTAATTTTTATAAAATAATAAAAAATTCCCGATATTATAATAAAGGCGAGTTTTTAAATTTATATAAATTTTTTTTAATTTCCGTATATATACCGCTTTTTTTAAAATTATTTAAAAAAATATAAATTATTAAAGCTTATTTTTTCCGAAAAACGTTTCAAAACGTTATTTTTATATCGTATTAACGGATTTTAAGGTTTTATTTAATAATTATAATTATCGCCGTTTTAAAAGATTTAGTTATAAACGTAATAACGTACGTATTAATAATTAAATTTGCTTTTTAAAAATCGTTACGTATATAAATATATAATTTGTAATATTTTAATTAATTATTTTTATCGAATTTATATATAAATATTTATTTAAAAAGGATCAGTTTAAACTTAGTTTATAAAATCGGTATTTTCTTTTATATACCGCGTTCGGTAAACGCCTTAATTTTTTTTTTAACGTTTTCCTTAAAAGCGTTATTTAAAAAATATTTTTCGAAATTTTTCCAGTATTTCGGCGGCTTAGCTTTTAATTAATTTTTATAAATCTTAACTTTATTAAGTATAACGTTAAATTATTTAATATATTTTTATAATATTTTTACCGTAATTATTACATAAAAGGTATATAATTTTTTATATCTTTATTTTGCTATATATCATAATAACGGAAAT
Organism: Monosporascus sp. CRB-9-2; assembly: GCA_004155915.1. Lineage (NCBI taxonomy): Eukaryota > Fungi > Ascomycota > Sordariomycetes > Xylariales > Monosporascus > Monosporascus sp. CRB-9-2. The sequence continues at coordinate 220,594 of QJOA01000028.1, read as the reverse complement.
AAATAAACAATATTTTTTTAATTTTAATTTAAAGCCAGATATATTTTATTATTCCTATGAATTACGGTAACGTTTATTAAATAAACGTTACCGTTTTCGGTATTATTAAAATTTTTTTGCTTTTATAACCTTTTATTTTTTCGAATAAATGCTTACGGTTATTTTCCTTTATTTTTTTTAGGTTTTGGAATACGGGAGGCAAAAATTCCTTAATTATCGGATTATTTTTTATTTATTAAAGTTCCGAATTTAACTTTAAATAAGTATAAATAAGTTAATTCGCTTATAAATTCCGTTAAATATATTTTCCGAAAAGCTTTTTCCGTACCATTTTTTTCGTTATTAACTTACGGGTATTCCGTAAACTTAATACTTTTAACAAACCGTTAAAAGTTAATTTTAGCTTATAATTAAACCTTATTTTTTTAAATACTTTTTTAAATTTCATTATTCGGATTAAAAATATTTTTAAAAGTTTACGATTAATTTTAACCTTATTTAAACGCTTTTTTATTTCCAAATTTTAACCTTTTAATTAATTATTTATTAAATTTTTTAATTCGGGAACAAAATTATTTATAATTTTTGAAGTATTATAATTAATATAAAATTATTTTATACATTAAACTTATCAAAAATTAAATTTTTTTCGTTTATTTTTTCGGAAATATGCAGCTTATTTACAAATTTTTGGTTTATAATTAAAACGAACGTTTTTTTTTTCTTTTTTTAACTTATAAAAAATCTTTTTATTAAATATAACGTTACGTATAATAATAACTTTATAAAATTTAGGTATTTATATTCGGTAAATATTAAAAGTTCGGTATTTTATTAAATAACCGATATAAATTTTCGGTTTTAATTTTTATATTCGCTTTTTTTTTCCAACTTTTCGATTTTTTATTAACGAATACGTTTACGCGTTATATACGTAAATTCCAAATTAATCAGGTTTAAGGTTTACTATAATTATATTTATAATAACGGGATTATATTAACGAAAGTATTATTTAAATTAACGAACGAATATTTTATTTAATAAGAAAAGATCGTACGCGTAATTCGGGTTTATACTATATAATTACGTTACCGTTTTTATTATTTTAAGCTATAAGTTTTTAAAAAGATTTATTTTTAGTTTTATTTTAAAAGCTTTATTAATTAATTTTTAACTTACTTGCTTGCTTTTTTTTATAAATTTCTTAATATATAAAAAAGGCAGCTTAAACTTAATTTTTTTCGGTATATTATATTTAATAATCCGTAAATCCGTTTATTATAATCGTTTTAATATTATTATCTTATTTAATTTTGTAAATAGAAAGTTTATATTATTTATATACCTAATGCTTAAAATTTTTAATAATACGGAACATCATTTTTTTATACGATCGATTATTAAAAAAGCGAAAAACTTTTTATTATATTCGTTTTTAATTATTAAAAGTTACTTAAAGTTATCGAACTTTATAAAATAATGGAAATAATTTTATATAATACGCCAAAAAGGTTTAAAGATTTAACTTTAAAGAAAACGCTTTAAAATTATTTAAAAAACGTACGTACGAATATAAACCTTATATTTTAAACGCGTTATTCCGTTTATAATAACATTTTTAATATTTTTAATAAACGATTTTAACGTTATAAATCTTAAATGCTAAAAATCCTTTATTTTTTCGTAAAAGCGTAAAAAATTCCTTAATTATTTTTACGGTTTCCCTTTTTTTTTTTTATTAATCGTCGGAAATAGTAAAATACTTATTAAGCTTTACGGAATTATTAATAAAATATTCGAATAAAAGGATAACGGTTTATATTTAAAAAAAGCTAAATTATATATTTAAATAAGTTTCGTAAAAATAATATTTCTGTTAATTTTTCCTTTCCTTAATAAGCAATTTAAACCGTACTACCAAATTTTAACTTTTTGAAACAAAGTTTCCGAAACGATATTAACGTAAAAATTTTTTACCATTATTATATCGTTAAAAATAAAATTATATTATAGCTTCTTAAAAGCTTTATATAATATTTTTTTAATTACTTTTTTCCTTATATTATTAATCGGTAATTTAAATAATCCCGTTTTTAATATTTATTAAATATTTTGCCTTATAGTTATCGATTAAGGTAAATTAAAATAAAAAATATTTGCCGAAATAAATAATAATATAAATACTTAAAGTAAGATTAAAAGCGTCTAAAGTATTAAAATTAATTAACGTTGCCGTAATATTACCGAATTATGCGTTAATATTAATATTATTATTAAACGTTAATCGTTTTATAATATTCCGGATTAATTTTTTTTATTTAGGAAGTTTTATAAGGTTATTATAAAATTTCCTTTATTTATTATATTTAAAACGTTCGCAAATTCCCTTTAAGTTTTTTTTATTAAAGTAACGAAACTTATAAACGGTTACTTTCGTAATCGTAAAACGTAAATTAATATATTTAATAAGTTTTTATTTATAAGTTTTATTTAACGTAATAAAATAAGGATATTTATTACCTTTTTTATTAAATTTTTTAAACGAAATTTTTTTTTTCGTTAATAAAGGCGTTAATTTTGATTCGGAAAGTAATTCCGGTATTAACGTAACGAAAATTCCGAGCTTTTTGGTTTCGGCCTATAATTTGTTTTCGTAATATATTACCGAAAATTAAGCTCTTAACTTTTTTAAGGTTATAATAAATTTATTAAACGAATTATTTCGGATAAAGTTAAAAAGTTTTTTTTAGTTTTAATTTAATATAAAACGTTTTGTTATAACATTTAAAAAGTTTTTTACCGTAAGCAAACCTTTAATTTTTTAAAGGTTATATATTTTCGCCTAAATATAAGCGGTAAATTAGGTCCGGTATTATTAATTAAGTTTTATGTAATTTATTTTGGCCAGGCGTAAAGTTTTGCGATATTTTTTGCGTACCGTCGTAATAATGCTTAATTAAAAGGGGGCGAATTAATTTCGTAATTTTTTAAGCAAGTTCTGGATCATAATATTTTTTTTTGGATAATTAAAATAGTTTAAGCGTTTTTAAAAATCTGGTTTTTTACCGTTACGTTAATTTACGTTTAAATATTAATATATTTAATATCGATTTTGGAAGCTTTCCGTAATTTTTTTTGGACGTTTGCTACGAAACGTTTAAAATTTATTTTATATTATTTTTTTAAATTTACGGCTTATAACTTTTTAAAAATTTCGAAAGTAAGGTTATGTTAATTAAAATTAATATAAAAATTTTGTTAGGTAATTAAGGTTTTCGTATATTATTTTTATAATTAAGCGTTAACTTTTGCGGTATATTTTTCGAACGTAAAAAATTTACGAATATTTGTAAGGCGATTAACGTTAAGTGCATTTAGATCGATAAGGTATTAAACGCCGCATAAAAAAACGTTAAAACGTAAAAAAAGGAATTAATTAAAGTAATTAAAACGATTTTTAAAAATTATATCCTTAAAAATAGAATTATTTAATATATTAAAGATAATAAGGTATTAAATTAATAAATAAAAAGTTGCGATTAACTTAATTATAATTATTTTGCGCAGTTAAAGTACCGGATTTATAATTATTATAGTTAGGTTAATCGTAAAAAAAAGTTGTATAAAGTGTAAAAAGTATAAATTGTTATAAATAGTTCTCGCTTTAGAGAGCAATGGTTAGGAAGCTTTATATATAGTGTGGGAGCCCCGTAACAACGTTGTTGTAGGGCGTCTACAGTTTTCTAGGGCTTGATGACTAAGCAAGTGGCCCCTATTCTGCGACATTCTCGCAATCAGCCTAACTGTGACAATTATCGAATCATAATCCTAGATTTGGTTAGTATCTCCACTACCTCTAATGTTCTACGAGAGGTCCGATAAGAAGTCACAGAGCCGGAGGAAACCAACGGACATTCCGGATATATTCGGGCACGGACGGACGCTTCCATTCTCCAGCGGCCCGAACTTCTGTTTCTGTCGACGGTACAGCACTGTCTCCGCAGATTGAAGGACATCGTTCAAGCCTATCTTACGGAGAAGACGAGTTTTCTAGCGATCTGAATCATCAGAAATAGGTGCCCAGGTATTGCGTACAATAGCATCCATTTCCATGTAAACACAAGTGTCCACTTCGACGAACAGCTATCTTCCAGTTCTAATGTCTTAATTCTGCAGTTCGAGTATTGCCCTTCGGGCACTTTAACCTGGGGGTTAAGAATTTGGGGACGCATCCCAGTAAGAAATCCTAAACGAACTGTGAAGCTCCCGGCAAGTCGCAGCTAACACGGACACGACAGCGAGGTCCATTACTAGATCAAACTTTGCCTTCGTCGATCGGATAAAATCGAGAGCTTCCGTCTGGATACTCCTGCTCCCTGCCGGAGATGGCATCATGCGGCTTTTGTCGACGGGTCGACGATGCCGATCACGAGGGACTCGTCTCCATCCCACCGAGATCTATGCTCGAATTTTGTCTCGGGCATGTAGTACCTTGATTCCTGAATGGTATCATGCCTTCTTATTAGCCTACCAATTCTCGACGTATCCATTATCTCCCTACGGTATTAGTCTCGGAGCCGAGCCCATGCAACGCGTGATTGCAGTTCTCGCTGTCAGGCTGGGGACTTATCAATCAGTGCCGAACATTTACATCATGAACTCGTTCCCTCCGCTTTTCGCAACGTTTTCACTCCAAAATTCATCTTCTTTAAGAAGTTTCGTTTCAAATTACAATAAATAAATACATATGATTATTAATTACAAAACATAATAATAAATAATTTAAATAAAATAAATTATACGTTTATAAATATTAATTAACAAATTAAGAAATACCTTAATATGATTATTATTAAAATATTTTAACAAATAATTAAATTTACTAAGTATTATAAAAGCTTTAAATTAACGAAAAAAAATAAAAATTAAAAATTTTGGAAAAAAAAAATTATAACTTTGAAAAATACTAAAATAAAACAATTAATGCCGTAAATATTTAAAGCGTTAAAAAGGTATATCAACTAGCTGGAAAGTACGTAACGTACCTTATATACGGAAAGGTCACCTATTAATCGGCATATATATGTTCCATGGCTAAGTTACCTAAAAGCTGAACGTGTGCTATAACACATACAGTTAGCCGAATACAATAACACAACTGATATCCCCTATACCTGACAAGTATGACCGTCGAGATTGCCAACCAGTGTTATGGCTGCACCAATGCCACTACGCCACCAGGGCAAAAGATCGGTGGAATGATCGCAATTGTGGTGATCATTCTGGTGCTTACAGCTGCATATGTACTCCAGGACAGTACATGTCGGAGAGAACGTCTGCTACGGAGGACCAGGCCGTAACAACCAGACTTAACTGCATGCTGCGTTGGGCGCAACGGCACACACCCAACCGGAAGCAAAGAATATAAAAGAGAGTGCAATCAGCTTAACACAATAATTAGAAAAAATCTACGGATGCTACAGTTAAAAATTATAAAATTATGAGCTGGAATGGAAGCTTTTACTAACGACCGTAAAACTCAAGAGTTAGATATCTTTATGATTCAAGAACTGCTAATCCCAGCATACCGCATATATGTCAATCACCGAGTTTGGCAACTATACCAACCCTTATATACGGCTGGGGGGGATTAGAAAGCGAAGTTTCCTGTACGTGAATAAGAGGATCTCCACCTCGGGCCGCTGACATATTTAATACAATAGCATAGATATGACAGCGGTTAAGGGTCTAGATGGATAACTGGACAATAAGGAATCTGGGGAAAATGTACGACGACGACAAACGGCATTCTTTCTTCCAAATTCGAGGAGCACAAAGTGAATAAATATGAAGGGGAGGTTGTAGCATGTGCCTAGATAAAAGGGAGCAGTACCGGGGACCGGCAAGTGGGCTAGTCTCTTACATGCCCTGAACCGAAAATTAAGGGTTAACGAAAGTAATTCGAATAAGCTAAATAAACAAATATAAACTCGAAAAGCTATAAGAAAAACATATATATTTGTTATTTGTTTTATAACTTAAATAACCTTTAACAATTTGTTTTTATTGAACTTAACTAGTATTCTTTTTATTACTTAGTTTTCCATAATACGGCTACTAATAGAAACCATATAACTCGGTTTAATAGTTGGTTAACTATACCGGCCGTCACATTAGACATGATGCCTGATTTTAATAAGGTCAGTTGCCGGCAGGGTCATTTTGAATTCGTAGCTTAATCAGCGTTCTTGATTTCAGGTGCCAGAGGATAGGTTACCGCGGCGAACTATAACGCCAACTGCTGGGTTCGACACAGCCTAGTTTACTTCAGCCGACGTAGGTTATGCTCTCCTTTCCTATACATCTGGAATCGGTCTTGTTTATTAATAAAGCGGATATCTTTCTAGACGGAAAGAGAGATTACAAAATTTGATGCAAAACTGGGGAACGCCCGTACCTCTCACTCTCTACCTTCTTTTCTCTCCTCTGCTCCCCCGAACATTCTCAAATAAAAACGCAGTAGCCGCCACTTGTGCTAACCCACCCCCAGCCCCAAGCCAAATGCTCTTCCTCCAATTCGCTCCATAAACAAGCGGACACGCAACAGTAAACACAAGACCAAGGCACCACAGCAAATAAAACAACACGCGAACCGGCAGCTGTTCGTCGCCCCTCAGGTAAGGCACAATCAAGTAGTAAAGTGAGCAGGCGGCAATGATAGATTGCGAGAGCGAGGTGTAGTAGTTGCTATCGCCGATTTGTGGTAGAGGCTCGGACTGTGGCTGTTGGATGGAGAGTGTGGTGGTGATGGCTGTGCAGGCTGTAGCGAGCACGAGGACGAACCAGGCTGTCGTTTGGAGACCAAGGAAGTGGAGAATCATTTTAGTTAAGTAGGCTAGGGGGGCTAGGAAGACGTTAGGTTTAGTAAGGTTTGTCTTTTGCACTGTGTTGGGGACTCCGGAAGGATGGGTTCCAGGGATTACTGATTCTGATTCTGGCGAAGGGGTAGAATTCGTCTCTTTTGGTTCTGTTGGGGAATCAGTTTCTGTAGAATCATTCGCCGGTATGGCCTGGGCAAGTGTCGCAGTCGCTCCCTCGGAGCTTTGCGGGTTTCCATCGGAAAGTCGATCTGATTTTAAGTGGTTTTCCTCGTGGTGCCGGAGAAAAAGGTGCAGGTTTGTGAAGGATTTGGGACAATTCGGGCACTCAATATTTAGAGGCGTCCGTTCTTTGAGGGTGACCATGTACCTCTTTTTGGTATCTTCATCAAGGTGACACAACAACGTTGCCGTGGGAATCTCTTCGAGACAGCATTTCGGTGGCCAGGACTCCTCGGATTTTAATGCGGACTGGACGAGAATTGAGAGACACGGGCTGCAGTAATAGTGACATGTCACCGAGACCAGCGCATCAGCACCGAAGACTTTATGACATAATAAGCACTCCTCGAAGGTCTTGCTGTGTGAAGATCCAGATACGTGGCCAGCTAACAGCGGTTGATCGCTTCCCTGGGACAGTCTACTGGAGAATGTCAGGACGTCTGAGACATCTTCGAATCGAGTTGGGATAGAGGCACTGTATGCCTCACTATGACACCGATTCCTGGAGTGGCTCCTTTGCCGACTGCTAAGTCGGCTCCGGTTGACTGGCCGACTTCGGACGGATCCTTCATCATCACTTCCTCCGTAGTCCGAGCCCATACTGTCATGCATTTTCTTCATAGTATCCTCTATACAGGCCCAAGGCGACTTCCGCTGCAAGTTTGGTCTCTCAGAAGCGCCAAGCGAGCTTGACCTGGGCCTGCGGTATTCAGGAGCTGTCGGAGACCGTATCTTGTCCCCAGGTGTGTCATTCGGTGGCGTATTATCTCTAACGTCCATCATCGACAGTGACTTTGCATGTCGTGGACCGGTGGTTCCAACGTTTCCCGCCCGGGAGGGCCTTGTCTGACCGGCGGGCGGGTGGACTCTGTCGCTTCGAAACTGTCTCTGGAAGCGGGTGCCAGTTGCGGCTCGCAAGTCAAGAGGTATATCGTCGTTCACGTGGACTGCCTGCACATGCTGTCGCAGATTGTCCAAGCGCGAGAAGCGCCGTGAGCAATAACATAGGAAGGGTCTCTCTCCAGTGTGTTTCCTGCCCAAGTTAGGCCATCCGCGGCGACAACAGGAGGGAAAGTCCGCATACCTGATATGTCTCGCCAGGTGCTCGCTTCGAGTGAAGCTGAGATTGCATGGAGGATAGTCAGTGCAGTAAAACCGCGGCTTTTTCTTTGTATTCGGCTTGGAGTCATTTGAACTCCCGCTCATTTCATCGGGTCTCAATTCCCCTGCACCCTGCTCGCGATCAGATCCGTTCCTATCCACTTCTTCGGAATCTTTTTCCGCCCCAGCCTTGTGGACAAAGCCAATCATCTCCGGCAGGGCGATCTTCGATGCTAGATCTTGTTTGCTGACCAGATCAACCCCGATCAAGATCATAGAAGAATTGGAAAGGCCTCAGCTTCTTCCGCACTTCGATATGTTAAGACAGAAACATCAAGTGGTGGCCTGAAAGTTGTTGCCAAGGCATGCCTCTCGGCGGGGTAATCTGTAATACCTCAGGCACCCAATCGGCGACGATCCTGCCAGTTCCTGTCAGATGCACCAAGTTCCACAGCCCCTAACGCGAGCACCATGGGTCGGGGAGCCATCTATCTAGGTGACCAGTTCCAGATCACTAGCCCGTCCAACATCGACTCTCTAAATACGGACTTGAGTAGCCCGAAACGGCGTGCTGAATCGGAGCTATCCGTCCATCGACGAAGCTGAACCACTATTGAAACTGAGGCTCAGTAGCTGCTCAAGGTCTTGGCTCAATAGATCAGCCACCATATGGGACAGGCCTGGCCATCTCGGGTGACCTTTTCTCATGGTTATAGCCGTATTTCAATGTATATAAGGAGCATCACTACCTTCTCTATTAGCTAGGACCTCTTAGAGGCTAACCGGATAAATACACTTCGCCATGAACAAATGCTTGAGAATGTGATGTCAGGGTCTCACAACTACCAGAAGACTTTGTTCTGACCAGCGGTGGAAGGGACCATCAGCATCGCAGGGTACCAACAGAGTCTAACGTTAAGCCGGACGTAACATGCACCGAAGCTTACAGCCGCCCACCTCGCGATAAATCATCATTACGTACTATAATTATCATACCTTTTTATATTAAAAATTAACCGATATAGGGCCTGATCTCGATGAGGTTGGGCGCAAAAGTGTGCGACCATAGCTTGTCGGGTCCACAGTACGCCACAAGGCACAGTGACCTACAGTAGAAATGAGGCTAGTGGCTGCTGTGCCCTGGAGTAAACTATTTAGGCAGAACCTTTAGCGTCTTAACAGCGCCCCTGCAACCGAAGTCCTATATTACAGTGTACTTAACTGGAAACAACGTTTGATGAGCCACAGTCCGTACTGTAAGCCTAACAAGCTATGGTCGCACACTTTTGCGCCCAACCTTCGTAGAAATGGGAACAAAACTGGTTAATGGGCTGCTTACCTAAAGGGGGGAAGCAGAGCTGATCCCAGGCTGATAGGGGCTAAGGGAGGCTAATGAATAGCTGAGCCGCGAGTGAGGCGGGGAGCGAAAAGACTGCAAAAGTGGGCACCCGTGCCGATTTACGTATCGCTTGAGTTTCGAGCCATAATACCACTCCATTAACACTACCAGCCTGCACAAAGGATGCAGTACAAAGGCCAGACATTCACGTTTCCAATCTTAGCCGGCTTGTTCTGTTCTGCACAAAGCATTATTCCCACACACGCAAACAGATGGTCTGCTCAACTAGCATCGATACGGTATATTGCCAACAAAGTCTTATGCCAGACAAAGTGTATGATATCAAAGGGGTACATATAACATAAATATTGCCGGAGTGAGTGCCAGAAGAAACGTAAGTAACTGCCATTGAGGCTTTGACATCGCAATTCTCAAGGATGTCTCAACAAACCAACCCAGCTGCCCCTGAAGCAGTCACTACGCAAATGGAAGGCTTATCGCTCGGCACTGCCACAATCTAGGATGCTGACTAGATCTCGTCAGCGCTCGCAGGAGAACGCGGGTCAGCCTCGCAGAGGAAGACTTCATCGACGACCCAGATCAGATGGTACTACTGCGCACAACCCTTGGGCTGGGGCTTCACCTGCCCGAGGTAGAGTTGGGCGACCTCCACCGAACCGTATCCGACCCAAGTGTTCAGGTGACTTTTTGGGAATTTCCCCTCTCGTTCTGGAAGGAACTCGGCACATGAGTAAGGAACACGTCCGGAAAGCTTGCGTTCCTACTCGAACAGAACCGCTTAGAATTCCGTGTGAACCGTCGTATGTGTCGCTTTGAGAAGAGAACTTGGAGAGCCGAGCATCACTTAGCATATTATATGCTAACCTGCTGGGACGGCTTGAATTCCGGATCTATACCCGTTCTGTTGAGCTGGAATAATAATACCTGGCTTCAAGTCATCTTTGGCGTGCTCGGATTATACATCAGGCTTTCAGAGACCGGCATAATCCGTCCTGCCTTCGGGCGGTTGCTAGGGAGCTATTACGCACACCGCGCGCATTATGGTAAGCTCAACCGGAAGGTGTTCTCTTACAAGTCAAAGTTCGACATCAATACCTTGATCGAGGAACTCAAGCAGCATGATCCCGAAAGCCCCGTCGCCTTTTTCGGGGAGTATCGCGCGTTGCTAGGGTCCATTGATTGGAAATACGAGGGTACAGACGAGCGGTACGGATTCTCTGCACCGCCTGTTTCCCCAACACACGCCGCTCGTTATCCAAGTTCCGTGAGGTATCGGAGGTACGGTTGAACTCTACGTCAATGGCCGTCCTGCGTGCCCGCAGCGGGAGTTAGCTTAGAGTCGTACTAGCATGACGTTTAAGTTACGCACGTACAAGCCCTTATCTACCAAGAAAAGGGGGAAATGAAAGGGGGGAGAAAGGCCGCAGGAGAAAAAGAAAAACGAAAAGAGGAAAGGAAAGGGGGAGGGGTCGGGTTGAAGAAAGAAAGAAAGCCCAGCAAGGTCAAATAAAGCGCTGCAGGCTAGCATATAATGCCAACTGTAACCAAAAGCGTTTAGCAAGGGAACCAAGCTGACCAATTCAAATATAGCCTTAATATTTACCCCATCAATGTGGGAATTTGAAACCTCCCGAGAGCCATAGCCTGATGTCCGAAAGGGTTGCGACGATAGAAGGCGGGTACGTCATAACAAGGTGGTTCTCGGACAGTTGTCGTAGGCATCGGCGAAACTTACTTGGCTGAATTATACGGCCAGTCGGTCCTGAGCAGTGTTGGCCTCACGTCTCGGTGCCAGGGTCATCATATTTGGATAGCTATTACCACGAAGTTATGGAGTCAGGATGCGCTAGAAATTAGTTTCATGTAAGCGGCAACCTCCTATTCCAATATTTAGAACAATATATAATATGTCATCACTTAACGTCAAGCCCTACATAGCTGCGGTCGAGCAGCTTCTACATCCCACGCATTGAAACCCTGCCTCTTCGGCGGCTTAGCGCCGGCATCCTTCCGGAACTCCTTCTCGCCGTCCTTCGTATTCACCGCATACTTGTCATTGTCCCTCCTGGCGGCGCGCTGGCCCCTCTCGCTCTTCCGGCGCATAAACTAGCAGCAGAGCGGGAACAGGGCGACGTTGACGGCGCTCCAGGCGAACAGGACGCCGAGGTTGAAGCCGACGCGGGAGTGCTGGTTAAAAAGGATCTGGCGACTGGCCTGGACGATGCGATGTAATGGCCAGGCGTGGTCGCAGCGGAAGAACCCGCGCGCCAGCTCGAGCGAGTAGAATGACGCTGCCACGTTGGTGATGGCCCAGAAGACGAGCCCTATGGTGGCAACGGGCGTCGGCACTGCTGGTTGAAATGGCCTCAGATCGATTTGGAGGGGCGAGACGCCAGGGTCCACTGCAGCAAGGCGTGTTCGCCATGGCCATCCTGGAAGAAGGGCTATTCGACATGAGAGTCTGGCTCCATTGGGAACCAAACTCTGCTACGAACTGTCTCGATAGCGCTTCCAGCTGGGGAATAACATAGTTGTATTAAGAGCCTTCCTGTCTGGCTGACAGTGGGATGAACTGAATCGCACTGGTGGGATCATAGGATGAGTTCCCAATCGTCACAGCGTCCTGGAGGAACGCAGTCGCGTTAGGGTTGATGATGACGGCGGCATAGCAGTCAAAGTTGTAGACGGCCTGGCGCACTGCGATGGGATCATAATCATACTGCGACGGTGACGCGATGGCATAACCGAGGGGAGGCTTGACCGAGCCCATCATCATCTGCGCCATTCGTACCACAGTCGGTCCCACGACCGGCGTTACGTTATCATAGGGTGCCACTTGCGCGTCGAAATCGACGAGATTGACTGCAAAGTTCCGTATTTTCTTATCTACCTCGAAGAGATTCGCCCAATACAGCGACAAAATTGCCATGATGGCGCACAGTAGGAATCACACTAACAGAGTCGTCAAGCCGGCGGACTGCCGACACACATAGGTAGGAACTCACCCATGGCTGCGCATTGCATTACAGTTTCTTCCCGACTTGGTTCAGCTGGGGATCCAGAAGCCGACGCTCCGCCGAGGCCGTTTCTCGAGGCTCTCCCAGGGAGCCGCCATGTTCTTGGTCTTGGCCATCGTCACTGGGATCGATGGTTTGTACGGATCGGTCGACACTGTGAAGGGGCCGTGGGGACATTGTCTCAGCTGCAGCACAGTCTGAGGCGCTTCCCGGGCGACAATGCTAAGATCCGATGAGACGGGGACGCTGTCACCTCGCGACACCATCTAAGAGATAGAACGGACGGATAGGGGCCACAGAAGCATGCGTATCATCGGGCCAAGGCCACCTGGCGAGTCCGAATGCCAGGAAAATCAATCTCCTGTGGTTCGAACATCCTCTGCCCCCTCTATCCCAGGGGGGATTAAGGCAGAAAACCCAAGGTATTACTCGGACACCGTCATAGAACTGGCACTGGGCCTGATCGTAAAGTGCTAGCCGCTTGCCTTCTTTACTCGGTGCTCAATGATGACGATTGACTATGATGTCATTTGTCAGAGCCAGCCCCCACCCGCCGCACCCGGATCCGGCAGACGGATTCTGGATCCCCAATCCGGCGACGGAAGACCCCCATTGGTCCTGGATGAGTCCCTACTAAGTAGTGATGCACGGTTTAATTCGAGGTCGAACCGCTTTAGTAAGATCAACGGCGGATCTCTTGCAAATCATGGATAGATATCAGCGGGGGTGAACCGCGCGGTTCTGGCTTAGCAGCCTTGGATGTCCCATCATCCAGTCATACTGCTCTGGAATGCATCTCTGTGCCGACAACAAAAATCCCACACGTAGACGTCGGTAAGCCGGCAGGAGATGGATATTCCATCCTATTTCCCGGGAGGAATACCACAGAGAACTGCCCGAGTGTATAAGCCGCTCACCGATTTGTTCGAATGAATTGGTTGTTGGTGAGAATGAGCCTTTCATACCTCCTTCATTATTGGCTGATTGGTCCTCTGGTCGAGTCACGTGATCATGACTAAAGTGGATTCTCCACCAAATGGGAACCTTCATGTACGATACCCAATGCACCACAGGAGACGGGACTCTTCAACTGACGCAACAACCTCGTGTCCTGACTCTTAACTCTGTCGATCCCTTCGTTCCCCTGAAAATCAGGCATTTCTAATATTAGAGTTAAATGGGCCCGCATATCAGCCGCACCAGCTGTGGCTTAGAACCCTACAAGTTAATTCGTCAATCTTAACTCTTTTCTGTGTTGAACTCCGACCAAGCCACAACTCTGCGCGTTTGTCCAGCACAACAATAGAAGCTAGGCTATCAGGCGGCGCCGAAAATTAATGGCGCACGAACGCATCCAACGAGACGTCCTATTAATTCCAAAATTGCTAACAAATTCAAGAAAGCCTCCGGGTTAAAAGTAAGGACACCTTCTATATCTTCCTTCAAAGCTTTACCTTATGATAATTTTTCTATATTTTTGTTGTTATTGTATACGTCGTAAATAGACCCTGAACAATATAGTTTTTGCCGTTCGTGCGCCATTAATTTTCGGCACTGCCTGGCTATCCAGAAGTTGCACCTTAAAATTAACGGCTTAATCAAAGTGCTTGAGCCCTCACCATGTGGACTTTCGAGTGCGGTTAACAGCAGCAACTTAGCTGGTGGCGGCCGCTATATACACTATTTATGGAGTGACAATTACGAAATCTGGGCCATGGCTTTTAGTCTGCTCGATATTCAGGGTCAGGGATTCAGGGTCAGGGCTAACTAAAACCCTCCGTCAACGACTCCGGCGACTCCGACAACTTACCATGGAAGGCAGAATGATTTTGCTCCACTACATCTTAGCTTTCGGCCCGATATACTCCCCAACGTTAGGTTCTATACAATACACAGGGGTATTTTGTGTTAGTAGCCTTCACCGGTTTCACTCAGGAGTTGTATAGATTCTTTATAGGATTGTACAGATTCGACATTAGTTGGCGTTGTGTTAATACTTACTATTATCGTAGACCCTTATGAGTAACCGATGATCAATTTGAAACAAGTGACTAATATATATTATATGTTTCCTTTAGAATCTACATAATAACTGAACAAGAGACAGCGGGTTGATAAAGGCAATTAACAGAAAATACCCCCGCGTATTGTAGCCTAGCACCTTAAGCAAAAAACTAGCCCAGCAAGTACGACGAGGGAAAATGCATGGGTACCATGCTTCATGAATCTTGTTCTTGTCTTTAGTGCCATTGGGCCAACTATTCTATTACAACGCTGGTAGGGCAAACAATGCTCTCCGCGTCGTTCTATGTCCGTCCTTGTAATTCCTCCTAATCAAGCCCATGCTAGCCCCCCCCCGCTCGATTTCAAGCAATATCCAAAATAGTAGTGTGAAGAAGCCTTTGTGCCAGCTTCTGCAGTGATGCAAGGAAAATCTCTGAGTTGTCTCCGCCGGTGCCTTTTCTTGCTAGAATGCCAATAACCCAACGCCAAACCCGCAGTGACCCCTTTCCCAGAATGTCGCAATAGCCAATATGATCAGATAGGAGAAATAGACGATGCCATGTACATATGTATGAATTTATAAACCGATTGTCAACCTCTCCAGCCTAGATAATGAAGCTTCTAAGCCGGCAGAGAGACGCTCCACACGCCGCGCTATCACGTCGGCGGCAACTTCTTCTTCGGATGCATCGACGAGTTCGTATCGGGCGAACGCCTTCTCAGGCTCAATACCACCGAAAATATCAATTGCTGATAGGCTGCTGATATCCAACTCAGTTGATGCGGATGAGACAACAACGTCGTCATCGTAAATATCACCATCAAGATCCACAACTACCTTCTCAGTGGCAGCATCAGCCGGAGCCTCAGGGAGCTGCGGCTTCTCGATGGATGGTGAGACAGGTGACTCTACTACGGGAGCCTCAACCTTCTCATTGTCCGACACCGGGACTTCGTCTACAGCATGGGACGGCTTCTCAGATAGCAATGAGGTGTCGATTTCGGGCATCTCGGGTGTTTCAACTGTGAAGACTGTCGGCTGGTAGTTGAAAGACGAGTCGCCCTCAATATTCAACATGGAGAAGTCCATTGCCTGCTCCGGAACCATAACCATACCGCCAGTTTGCTGCTGAGCATGTTGCGTCGCGACGTAAGGGTTGACATCCTTCGGGATTTGCTGGGGTCCCGGCTGTCTTTGCTCAACTTTAGGAGCCTGTTGCTGCTGTGGCTGCGGGAGAGCGGCAGGGTTCTGGCTCAGATGCTCTAGGAAGTTAGAGAACGAGGGGGAAGCGAGAAGCATCTTAGTCAAATCGGACAACCGTCGGTTCTCCTCGACAAGTGCTCTGTTCTGCGATCGGAGATCGCTGTTCTCGGTAACCTTGGTAGCGATTTCGGCCTCGAGCTGGCTAATGTACTCTAGTGCAAAGTTAATAACGTGAAAAACATTACGATGTGTCTAGTCTCTTACCCTTTCTTCTAGAGCGGAAGGCACGTGCAGAGACCTTGTTTCGCAGCTGTCGTCTTTCTTTACTGCTAAGTTTCTTGCCCTCCTCACTAGCCAATAATCTTTCATCCTCATCCATCTCGTCCTCCTCCTTCTTGGGTCGAGGGATTTGCAGCAAAGGAGAGTTATCCTGTTGCTCCGGCGCGGCCGGCTTCGCGCGCATCGAGTTGAGGAGCTGCGTGATCTTCTGTTCAACAAGGGGATCGGACGGATGGGGTGCCTTGGGTCGGTGTTGTTTGACCTGCTGGTTCTGTCTCTGCTGTTGCTGCTGGAGCATTTGCTGCTGCTGTCGCTGTTGTGCTTGAGCCTTCTCCAGGGCCTGCTGCCGGTGCATACCAGGGTACATCCGCCCAACATTGCTCGTCTGCGAAGGAACAGTGGGTGACGGCAGCGTATGGACATCCGGGCCCCCAATAGCATTGGGGTCTATGGTAGACTCCGGGAAGAAGAATGAGTCCGCGGGCGACTCGAAGTCGACGTCCATATCCGGCATAGAGGAAGACGAGGCTTGAGAAGGCGGCGCATTGAAGTCGAAAACTTCCTCGGCCCGCGGTATGTACTCCAGAGTGTATCCAATGTGGGCATTACTCTGGTTGACAGCAAGGGTACTAGCCAAAGCACCGGGAACGAAAGGTGTCTGCTGTTTATACTGATCATACTGATGACTAGGTCCAGACATGGGTTGACTTGAAGGAAGCGTCGTGGGAGTTGTGACTACTGGCGACGGTCTGGCAAACTGTTGTTTAATTGTTGTAGGGGGGGATACTGAGGGAGACTGGTATGAAAGCCCATCGTATTCTGAGAAGTCGAGAAGCTCGAGAGGATCGACAACGCCGGCGGGACTAGTCGAAGAGCTGGGTTGAGTTGAGGCCGACATGGCTGTAGCGATGATCAACCTTATCCCAATAGAAGCAGCGGTATGTTGCACAGTTCGTCCTTGATATCAATTACACCAAGGGCGATATAAACAAAAAGTGGTCGTATACTGAGCTGTCCCTAATGTTTGGACAGCTGGATGAATGGACTTGCTATGCAAATGCTCGGGTTCGCTTGTTGGGTGATGTAAGAAGCAAAAATGGCAGAATTGTTAGAAAACAGCAGACGAGTTGGGGATTTGGGTATTATGGCAGCCGGGGCCAGGGAAAGGTGGCCTGGGAACTGCCAAGTGGACAAGTACATGCTGAAGCCCGCATGGGACTTGGCAACAACCCTGGGCCGTTCGGGGATTCAGCGCTCACAGAGTGGCTCAGGGGTGGGGTGAACGGATAACCGCCTAGGCTTAGTACTACCTAATGAGGGGGTCTAGCGGGGAGGGACGCGTAAGCCAGTGCCAAGATAATCACAGCCTGTCCAATGGTTCCTGCCTTTCTCTCGTAAAGCCGACTTGGTCCGACCGAATTACAAGAGAGATATCACCATATCTACGGTATACCTATGCACCCATTCAGCAACGGTAACCGGAGCTTGTATTTTGTACCTCTCTTCCTGCACCAAGCACCAACCGCTCTTCTGCAGACTTGTGCATTCTGTGCCGTTGTTGTGTCTGCTAGTCACAATTGCACAAACTCGTAACCCGTATTATGCGCCAATTAGACCTGCAGGGAGTCTGAACGAAAAGTGTCACCAAGTACGTATTCCCCTCCTGCAGCTTCAGTATGACGACGCTCGAATACCAATTCTGGACGAGTTTCGAGATTTCCTGCTTCAAAATGTGACGATGGGTAGCCATTCCTTGCTGCGGTGAACAACGATGACGATGTGGTATACGACAGCCTAGAGGGGCGACCACCACTATGGGACACTGCCTCGACGCTGTCATTTCAACTCTGCGCTCGAATGAGCCATTTAGGGATAAATCACAGCCCTCATTGTGGTACTAGATGATGCGTCAAACCAATGTTGACGATGCCGACTGACGACCTTAATACAACCCAAACGACTAGTAAGGGTCTACGGAGTAGACCTCATCGCATAGTGGTGCCGTAAGGACAAATCCGTAATATGAGGAAACCAATATCATGCAGGCAAGATCATATCCCCATAGCGTGGCTTTCTCTTTCTTTCGCTTTCGGGCGCCTGGGATTCAATGGTCTCGGGCCTCTGGGTTCACCAGCACTACCTCAATCTATCTGACACATTTCCCATAATGATATGAGAATGAACATGGAAATTGGTAGCATGCGCAACAGGCGCTTGCAAAAGCTTTTGTATGCGTGTGCGAAAGTGGTAAAGATCTGTAACATCTTACAATCTCCGGAAACGGAATAACAAGCGATACACCGATGTAGGTGCTCTGCAGTCGTCAGAGCAATAAGACAATGGGTGATTGCACAAATGCACAGCCACCACTGGCGCTCATATCATAGCGAATCGGGCCATGCCTGCTCTGCTATCTTAAGACGTGTCCATTACTTCGGATAGGAGATCGGCACTTCGGTCCCCGGATAATCGAGATGCATGAATGTGTACGTTGAGGATCGCAGCTTATGGATGCGGAGTATCAGGCCAAAGAAATAAAATCCCCCTTAGGCCACACCAACGCTAATTTTCATACTAATTGGGCTGCAGGCTTCCATTAACTTTACAGATACATGATGCCGCCTCATTGCCCACACACATCGTTAGCGTCACCGTCTGACTGCTTCCGTACTTTGACGACTTCCGAATGAAGCTGCCACCACTGCTTCCCGAATAACCCTGCTGACGGGTGGCACACGAAGAACTGAAGGACTGACCGCTGTATTAGTAAAAGTAGTGATAGCTCATTGGCTCCATTAAATTGTGTTGCATTCGTATTAGAAGTATTAGGAATGCTAGGCCCCAAATAGGTAAAATGAGTGGGAAATACCTGACCAGGATGTTAAACTTATATTCGGCTTCATACCTAGATAAGCTCGCAAACAATAGCAAATTTATCAGACAGCCTGGTACCTAGGCTGGTACATTCTACGTGCATAAACAGACTCAACCGAAACTATTTGGACGTTTCTAGATGCCTTTTCAGGATTTAAGCTAGAAACGGCAGGCAAGTCCTTGGAAAGTTCAAATCTTCTTTTCCGAAACAGGTAAGCGCTGAGAGGCCGGAACAGCGGAGCTTAAAACACCGTTGCCTGCAGGCTGGAGGGTTCTCCCTAAACGCGCTTGATATGTGGGATTTGCCGCTGGCAGGTGATCTGCGGGAGGCTTGGACATCTAAGACTCCTTCTCCCAGCTGAAAGAGCGGCATTAACGCGGTACTTTCTTAGCACCGACACGAAGAAGATGTCAGAAACGGAACACTAGTTGTAAAGCTTTGCCGTTCGTGATTATCAGCTTTCTACTTCGTAATCCACGGAGATAAACCGCCTCCAGCCTACTGTTTGCTCCGAGCCCCAGGCCTCTTGGGAATTACCGTACCTAAAGAGGTAGATGCTTCCGAGCTACATAGATGTAAGCATCTAATTCTCTTTTGGCATTAAGCTTGATCCGTCAGGTCGGTCCTATTCTCCTTACGATCGGAGAGCCCACCAAAAAGCTGATGCAGATCGTCCGCCCGCAGACCCCAACATCCTGACGCCCTCGTACCCACATGTAAGAGAGTAATTCGGAGTTAATTCAGGCTGTTTCACCATTGTGGGATTATCCGATGCGACCCTGATCGTTTCTCTGGATATTCTGTACCTTTTTTAGGAGTCCTTGCGGTCTTGACTGCCGTACGTACAATCGAGCAAAATGTATTTTCGTCAGAGCTTATTGGCTTGTTCGCTAGTCGATGTTGGGTATACCAGGCATCAGTATGCGATCAATATTGACGTGAGTAGTGCCTGAGACATTGGCATTCGACGCTGTTAAGAATCATCACTGTCATCTAAGTTGTGACCCTTCAGGCCTCTTTCAGGGTGGATTCAATCCAGTTGTCCAAATAGTGACTACATGAGAGGTATCATATCCCCGCGTCGAATTGACTCGCCAGATCCCAACTCCCGGCCGGCACATGTGCGCCCTATCCTGAGGTCTATCTCAACGGAGTGGAGATGCACCTAGATCCTGTACATAGCGAAGCACTTTCCTAGAGTAAGGTGGTAAACAAACAGTGATTATCTGCCGTCTTACTAGAACGACACCTTCAGGATGGTAGGATTCCGATATCGCTCTGCACTAGGCAAAACGCTGAGACGCTAAGTGCGAATAGACGGCCGGTGTGGCGTACCTCCCGTTTCCCCTACCCCCCAGCTGCTGCCCGTTTGTAGGCGAGACAGAGGGTGGCTGTGCGGTCGTGGCGACTGTGCGCAGTACAGTATGTGAACTTGGCCTTCGGGAGTAAGCTGTTCGAAGCCTCTGCGTCTGCGCATCCAATCCTTTCGGGCTTACTACAGCTGGGCTTCGATTACTGACCGAAAGGAGCACGAAACTCAGGCTGTCCGACCGACCGATGGTTTCTATAAGATCTTACTTAGTATGGAGGGTAAATAAATTGACCCAGTCAGGTATTCGCGCTTAGTTGTACGACACATATGTGCAATTGCTGAATGTACTTAACAGTTCACTACGCTGATATTAGTATGGTGTAGTGTCTAGCGCGCCCCACAGGTACTTGACAGGGTAGTTTTATCTCGGCCTCTTACTACGTAAACGGTGAGACCTGGCTATAGACAATCCACTTGACGGAAATAGGGGCTCATTCCTATTTCAGGCGGTTAACCGTCCGATTAAGCTGCCCGGTCGCTTATAAATGAGGCAAGACTATTCCTAGGACTATACCTATTGTGCAAATCATATGTCAACATGACAGTGCTTGCAGGACCAGTGGCTGCACTCACGCCTTAGTAAGCCAAGGACCGCGCTTGGGATGATTAGGGGCGTGAGTTGTCAGCTCAGAGGTTTTGTTTGAAAAAAAGCAAGTGTGGCTCCTGATTATGGCTAATTATCGCCGAATCGTTTACCACTATCGTTTCAAGCGAGCGTCCGTGCGTATACTCTGCAAGTGGTGCCCCTCTCTGACCGCAACTGCTGATATTAGTCTCATTGAACATAACTTCTCATAGACTATTGAAAATTAGTGGTTGATGCGAGGCAAAAAACGCGCCTTTCAACGCTAGATTGGACTGTTGGGATGACGGAGAGCGAGAAGCACGAAGTAAAAAACCAAGATGAAACAGAGTTGCGTCTATGGATGGACCCGATGCTGAAGCTTTTATCCGACTACTCCTATAGCAAGTTGTTGGCAACAGGGCTCGATTACCATGACAGTGGTCTTGCTTCCTATAAGGAGCTGGAAATATATAGGCTTTGTGACCCTGGACAATATAACAGAGTGAACTTGGTTCAAGATTATGATAAAGGGGTGATGCAGTACTGTGACACATTCTGATTCCTCGGCTTTTGATATTAGAGTTGCAACCTCTACTAGTCTGACGAAACCGATCCTGTAACAAGTAGAGCAATGTTTCGGAGCTATTAGCCCTTCCATAGATTATAGTCTAAGAACATCAAACTGTCGCTAAACTGGCGCTGGGTATCGATTGGGTTTTTGAGTACATCCTCCAATGGCGATTTCGGCTAAACGCGCAACCGCAGGGGCTTAGGCATCTAGTATAGAGAGAAACGAATTCTCCGACTATGGCATCATCCCAACCTCAATATATCAGTTCGATAGCCTAAGCTCCACCTCCTCCCACGACTCATCTCACCAAGCCCCCTCCACACCATCCATCGTGCCATTGATCTTGACGTGCTCCACGCCTCCCATGCGCAAGCGCGGTACCCCGCCACTCGTCAACATCGAGGTCGTCCGGGACCTCGAAGGTCGGCGGATCATCCCCGCCCCTGGTGCCGCTAACGCTGGACTCCGCGTGCAGGAACCGGCGCTCGTCGACGGCGACTACCTTCTGCAGGTAGGGGTGCGTCGGCCCGCCGCCGAAAGGCCGGAGGATAAGAAGTTGCCCGCCTCCGCCGCCGCCCCCGCTCACGGACGGCACGGGCCTGCACCTGACGAGCGTCCCGGCGTCGGCATGCCGCAGGGCTGGCCCTGCCCTCTCCCGCCCTCCGATCTGCGGTTCTCCTTTTGACGATGTCTCCGCGGGGCCCTCAGAGCTCGGACTCGGCAAATGGATCTGGACGTATTCGACGACGCCGAACTCGAGGGACCAGGGGGCACGACCTGGGCGTGCCCATGCCACGCCTCGCAGAATTTATCGTGCGATATTCCAGGCTTGCGAAAACAGGGGGCGGCAGACAGAGACGAGCGCTTCGTTACTGTTTGGTTGCATGTGTGCTTTCTTAGGCGTTACGGGCCGCTCTGCTTTTCTGTTTACTCTATTCCTAATTCGAAACCACCAGAAATAGGGCGAGATTCCAGTGATCATTACTTTGCTCGGAGTGCCTCGGATTCTAGTGAAATATGAAGTCGGATCCAGTCAACCATCGTTGGGCGCGAACTTCCCTGCTCATCCTGTGCTGACGCCAGCACGGTAAGACTCCGCAACTAACTCGACTTGCCAGTGAACTAAGTTTAGGATGTACTACGTCTGGTGGTACGTTATCATGAAAAGTCTAACTGATTGAATGTAAAGTGACATATGAACATCTAAACTTGGGTCCATGAAACATGCCCTTCGTGGAGCCCCAAAATGACCAGCAAACGGTTACCTCCTCACACAACATCTCATTGTAAAGAGCCCCATGCTCTTCCATAAATGCTGAGAATTCTCACACAGACCTAGCGGAGAGCGTCGTCCGCACCCATGACGAAAAATTGACGGCGGACATCTCCACGAAGCGCCACCCCAAGTCTGCAACCCAAAATTGTCACCGCCCAATAAACTAGTATATTGGCTGCGACCGCCGGTATATACTCGCTGGGGACCTCAGTATCTACCCCCTGAAACGGAAACTTCCAGGACCACCAGCATACACTGTTCAATAACTGCCAATGGACTAAGTATTGACAATAAGATATCCGTCCGAGATAGAAGGCGAAGCGGCTAGTGAACAGGCGCTGAAGGCGCAGCGAATGATCTATCGTGAACACTAGCGCTACGGTTGCCTGGGTCGTCAAGAACCTTTCGGGGACTGATGCTGCATAGTAGTCTCTGGGACCAAGAGAGCCAGAGTCTGGTAGCCCGCCGCGTTGCTGCCGCGGGGAATCTCGGGGATGCTTAGCACGAACAGCGAGGCGACGAAATATGCTACTGAAAACACCAATGTCAGGGTCCGGCATTGAGACAGTCTCATCACCCATAGACGCGCAGCATCTATCATGCGACCCCTCGAGCCTGCTGTACTGGCGATAACGCCCCAGCGGCCAGTAGACGCATGTCCATCAAGGTGGAGTCGTAGTGGCGCCACCAACATGCCGCCGCAGAAGAGAGATCCTGCGAGATAGATGCAGTAAAGTGAGACATCGCGACCCCGATGGTGGTGGCCATCCTTGTTCTGAAACAGCCACCTGAGACGGCGAGTAACAACCTGAATATAACAAATGACACCCCCAACTCGACGGGCAGAGTCCAAAGCACCACGCTGTATATATGAGATCTTTCTCCGGCGCTGAAAGGATCGCACAATTCAGGGATATTCTGGCAGTAGTCGGCGAGTTAATCCTAAAGCGAGTCGAAATGAAGTACTGTCACCGTGGGGAACGCCGCGCCAGGGATTCCTTTTCCTTCTCCATAGAGCCTGAAATAGGCTATAGACACTGAAAGGGAGCAGACTGTCGCTGCCCGAAGGAAGAGTCTCGTGTGCCGTTGGAAGGCTGACGACGCTAGAGCGCTGTACGTGGCTTCGCCACAGGATTGCTGAAGCAGTTTCAGGGGCTTGTAACTAAGGGGCGTAGCCGGATATGACGGAAAAGGCGTAGACTTCCACCTTTCCCGTTACAGTCTATGGAATGATTGGCGTCTTGATGAACTCGCCTTCAAAGCTATTTCAGGCACCATGAATGTCCCATGAAAAGAACAGCAGTGACAGATGATGCCACGCGACAAGAAATGCGGAAGTGCCTCGAAGGCCCAGCTTTGACTATTAGCAGGTTATGCGATCAAATCGGATGAGCAATCTCACCTAGCCAAGCAATTGAGTGTAACTTTCGGGAATATTCGAACCGTTCTGGTGAAGAAGAAGCGTGGGGGGAGGATCGCTAGCCTTCTCAACCGTTTTCGACCCGTCGTCGTCGTTCTCGCAGACCTGCTTTGCGACCGTTGAACGCGACCCGTCCTCGAACTCTCTTTCTGTCAAGCTGGCACCGTCCCCCTTTCCGCGTCGGCTGGGTCGTTCGTTATGAGATGGTAATCTGCGACACTCTATCCCCGTCGCGCATATTCCCCACCCCGAAGGTTCAACATCGTGGAATTCAGGCGAGGTAGAGACGGTGGAGCAACTTGCGCCTCATGTATGAGCGCTGCTGGGACTAAAGCATCATCGTTAGATCCTTGATGAGCTCCCTTGGGAAGTGTATGAATATACATATATCCATATAACGCTTGAACTAAACACACTTCGAGCGTCCGATCTTTTGCCGTAATCCAATATGAAAGGACACGTTTGAATGCCATTTCGCGAAACATCACCCTTTTGGAGAAGTTGGCTTGGTAGGGGTGGTGAGACACCAAATCAAACCGGCCATTCCACTATTAGGGCATGTATTGATTGCGAGTTGTCTTCGACGATCTCCTGCGAAAGCCAAGTGCCACCCACCTAGCCCGTACATATATTTGAAGGCCACCTACTCAACAGACTTTCCCCATCATCACCGACAACAATCAGCACAAACCCCCGACGGTAGTTTCGCTGAAAAAAATGTCATGATAGTTATCCGTTTGCTGCACTCAGGAGCTACAGCCTGTATTGAATTCTGTGGCGGAAACGGAGCATTCCAAGGCTCGGCTCAGTCCATAACCAATCCATTCCTACGCCGGACATATATCCAGGTATTCCAAATTGCGGGCCCCTGAGGCAATCCTCCGCCGGATTCGGCATCCTTTTGGTGGGAATTCATTAAATACTATGAGTCAGTATGGAATGAATACGTAAGCAGACTTGAATGGCAATTAACAAGCTCCGGCGCGCCATTCGGTTTATAGATTCCTACTAGGTAGAAGACCCTGTAATAGGTAGGTCACGGCTTTCCCGATTTGAATTACTGTATTAGTAGCTTTAACTAGATTTTCGACTCCTTGTAAGCAACTGTGGATTGACGAGAACCGAAGGGCCCCATGCGATGCTAATGGTTCATAACTTGGCCTTGAGCTCCTGTTCGACTGTATGTAGACTTGCGTGCCCTTCCAAGAGCTGATGTTGCAAGGCGGCGGTATTGATCTGCTTAAAGTGTTAGCGCACGCAAGATCCTTGTACTGATGGAGGGTAGTCACTGACATGTCTGCTACCAAGCTCTTCTGTGCGCTGAACTCCGAGTAGACGCATCGCCGTCATGGTCTCATCGGCCAGAACTATAGGATCTGTTAGTCATCGAGTCATGGTCTTGTTCGAAGAACGCAGGAATCAATGTGGGGAACGAAGATCAATGTAGGCATTTCGCTGTCGACTCACTTTGAAGCACCCTTTCGATTCCTTCTTCTCCGCCAACTGAGAGACCGTAGAGGGCTGCGCGGCCAATTCCCACGCCTTTGGCGCCTAGGGCCAATGCTTTCGCCACATCGGTTCCTCTCTTGATTCCGCCGTCGATCAGAACGTCGATTTTATCAAATACTTTGGGACAGAACTTTCTGATCTCCAACAGAACTTGCACTGGAGTCATAGTAGTGTCCAGAGCCCGGCCGCCGTGGTTCGAAACGATGATGCCTTTCACCGACGGGAACAACGTAGCTAGGTAGGCGTCTTCCCACGTCTGAATGCCTTTCAGTACAATCGGAAGACTCGTATGCTTGCTCAACCAAGCCAGGGTTTTCTGCCATGTAAGGGCACCCTCCGTCCCCCAGGCCTGGGGAGCGGAGCCGCTCGCGACCTCGGCCATCTTGAAGCGTTCGTCCGCCTCGCGCTTCCCCGGGAACGGTGCGTCTAGAGTGAGGACGATGAACTTGATCTGCGGGATTTGCCGGACCTGCGACAGCGTTCGTTCTGTGGCGGCGATGTCCTTCAGCACGTAGAGTTGCCATGCAAATGTCGCCGAGGGCCCCGCTCGTACGATTTCTGATGGGGACATGGAGGCATTTTTGCTGATTATCTGTAGAGCTCCGAACTTGGAGCAGGCCGACGCAATTCCCGCCTCGCCTGAGGGGTGTGCAAACCTCGCGCGAGCGGCCGGCGAGACAAAGACAGGCAGGCCGACCTTGTTTCCTAAGATCGTCGTTGAGAGGGAGCACTTCGTGCAGTCGACAAACACACGTGGCCGTAATAATATCGACTGGAAAATTTGGTTGTTTGCATTTTTCGTGATCTCGTCGTCCGATCCTGACGCGTAGTACGAGATCGCCTTGGGCGAGAGGCGCTGCATAGCGTATGACTCGATTTCTTTAATGCTCAACATAGTAGAAACCGGGGGCAAGTCTGCCAAGAGGGCGTCCCCAACGGCTCCTTCGGCGCCATCCGGTAGGGCTCCTGACGGCTCAATTTCTCCTATAAGCTGCTCAGGAGCTAGCTGCTCTTCCAAAATCTCCACTGGGTGAGCCGAGTTGAAGGCAGCGGTTGCATCCTGGCCTGCATTCTTCAACAGGATGCCTTTTCCTCCAGGATGTTTTGTGATGAAGTTGGTGATCTTTTAGTTCGAGAATTTAGTCGTATCCAATTACGAGTGCTGCCACGTGGCGGTATAGACGGACTCACATCGTAGACCTTCCCGTGCAACACCATCCAGCAGTCGTCCTCCGAGGCATGTTTGCCCACTAGTCCAGTCAGAAAAATCTCCTCATGTCAGGAAAACGTTCTAACGCACCTTCTGATAGAGTCCATATTTTAGTCATCTTGATCGTCGTCGTTGGCTGATAGAAGCTTGAAGTCCAGATGCAAGCTAACTGTGTTATTTTCTGTTAGGAAGCGGTGAACCGAACAACCTGGCCTTAGCGCTGAACTATTGGCACCTTCGCTTCGATAAGATGATGCCGGACGTATAATCATGACGTTTGCCTGAGTGAGCAGCAGAGTGCATAAGCGTGGAGTATTTCTCAAATGCTTTTCAGCCGCGTCTTAGTATTATTAAGTGTTCTGCTTAAACAGAGGGGCGTACGAAACGTACCCCTGAAAATAGTGCGAGGAGGGTAAATAATTAGGACTTGGCGCGGCGCGTTAAAACCCCGCAACCCGAGGGGGTCCGCAACTGATCGGAATCGATCCAGCCGAGTGGTTCCTTCACGTACTGGTTTTCGGAAGAAAATACCGGCTATAGACCACCGAACTCGGCTTGGAAGTCACGTCGTGAACTGTCCTTGGACACATTTCCAGGTGGGCGCCCCCGCACGGGGCCTCCACAGCTACGGATACTGTGAACTTGTCAAGTAAGGTGGGTCTGCGTCCTGGAGAACTCCGCGAAGTTCTATATTTAAACGAAAAAGTTCGCGTGGGGGTCATGTCCACTAGGTTCCCATTCACATCGTCGTTGCCTCGTCGTAGGGAGGTCGCTTAATCTCATCGAAATTCCATTCAAGGCGGATTGAAATGCAGTAATCACGACTGCAAGATGGCCCTCTCAAAGCACCCGCTCGACAGCGGATGGGAATTCCGACAGAAGGATGATTCTGCGAGCACCTGGTCACCCGCTCGGGGAATCCCCAGCGAAGTTCATCTTGACCTATTAGCGAACGGAAAGTTAGAGACTCTGTCGCCTTCGAGGCCACTAGCTGGCCGAGAAGTTTGAACTGTTAACCAATATACAGAATCCCCGATCCCTTCCTCGACTTGAATGAACTTTCTGTGCGATGGATCGCCGACAAGGACTGGGTGTACAGGACCCAGTTCGCCCAACCTAAGAAGCCTGCGGCTAGCGAGCCGACAGTGACGGACCTAGTCTTTGAAGGCCTCGATACCTTCGCTACTGTTTCTCTCAATGGAACTGAGA
Source organism: Monosporascus sp. CRB-9-2 (assembly GCA_004155915.1). NCBI lineage: Eukaryota > Fungi > Ascomycota > Sordariomycetes > Xylariales > Monosporascus > Monosporascus sp. CRB-9-2. Next base: position 192,521 of record QJOA01000028.1, on the reverse strand, counting down.
TCTTAAAATCCGACAACATGTTCTTGCCTCACAGGGTCGACGTTTCAAAGCTACTGCAAGACCAAAATGTTCTGGAGATCACTTTTGACTCCGCAAGGCTGCGAGGGCTGCAGCTCGTAGAAGAGCACAGCCACGAACACACTTTCTATGTTCGGCAGACGGAAGTCAGCAGAATCCCCGTCAGGAAAGCCCAATATCACTGGGGCTGGGATTGGGGTCCGATCTTAACGACGGCCGGACCTTGGAGACCCATCTACCTGGAGCAATACACAGTGAGAGTAGCCGACGTCTGGGCCCAAACCAATGTGAGCTCCGACCGCAGGTCTTGTTCCGGCCATCTCTTTGCCAAGGTCGATGGAGGGAACACGGCATATCGGAAGATCACCCTTTCCATTGCTCTCGACGGCGAGACAGTTTTTGAAAAAACCTGTGATGTCGATGAGAATGGTCTTGCGCAAACCGAGTTCAGCCTATCGCAACCGAAACTCTGGTATCCGCACGGCTATGGATCTCAGACACGCTATGCATTGACGGCAACAGTGGGCTCGTATGATAAGAAGTCCAAATTGATCGGCTTTCGTCGAACTGAGCTGATCCAAGAGAAAGACGACTACGGCAAGTCGTTTTACTTCCGGATCAATGGGATAGATGTTTTTGCTGGTGGTTCATGCTGGATTCCAGCCGACAGCTTCGTCTCGCAGATCTCCGAGCAGCGGTACCGAGACTGGATGAAGCTGATGATCGAGGGCAATCAGATCATGGTCAGAGTATGGGGAGGTAAGTACACCTTTCGTCAAATTAGTTGAGGTCTAGCAGCCGAGTGCTGGAATGAGTCTATGACGGACTGGACAATAATGGTTATTGCTGTATTCAAGCGCCCTACTTTGCGTAGCTGACGACTCCTTAACCCTAGGTGGCATATATGAGGCGGAGTCTATGATCGACGCTTGTGACGAGCTAGGAATCCTCGTCTGGCACGATTTCCAGTTCGCCTGCGGGAGCTACCCTACTTATCCGTCCTACCTGGAGAGCGTCGAGCAAGAAGCGAGAGAGGCGGTGCGGCGTTACCGTACGCACCCGTCTCTCCTGATCTGGGCGGGGAGCAACGAGGATTACCAAGTCCAGGAGCGGTACAAGTTGGACTACAATTACGAAGATAAGGATCCTCAGTCGTGGCTGAAGTCGTCGTTTCCCGCCAGATACACTTACGAGTACTTGTTACCGAAAATCGTCAAGGAGGAAGACGCGTTTGCGCTCTACCACCCGACCAGCCCCTGGGGAGATGGAAAGCCCACGGCGGACCCTACAGTGGGCGATATTCATCAGTGGAATAGTAGGTATTTTGGTTTCGGGCGCAACGGGTAGTAATTTTCCGTGGCCAGCGCTGATCATCGCTAGTATGGCATGGCGCGATGAACAGGTATCAGGAATGCTCTGAGCTCGGCGGCCGGTTCGTCAGCGAATTCGGGATGGAAGCCTATCCCCATCTCGAGACCATCCGGAACGCGATTACCAGCCCTCAGCAACAGCACCCGGGATCGATGGCCATGGATTTCCGCAACAAAGCCATCGACCATGAGCGCCGCATGGTGACCTACGTCGCCGAGAACTTCCTCGTGAAGTACGACCTGGCGTCGTACACGCACCTCACGCAGGTCGTCCAGGCCGAGACTATGCATATGGCCTACAAGACCTGGAGGAGAGACTGGGGCAGGGAAGGCTCTCGCAAATGCGGTGGTGTGCTCGTCTGGCAGCTGAACGACTGCTGGCCTACCATGAGCTGGGCCGTGGTCGACTACCACCTGGTGAAGAAGCCGGCGTACTACGCCATCTCCCGGGCGCTGGAGCCCGTCGCCGTGGGGATTTCGACGCCTTACCGTGATTGGACCTCGGGTCACGCGGACCCTACGGGGGTAACGACGCTCGAGAAGTTCGACCTGTGGATCGCCAGCAACAAGGTACATCCCGTGAAACTCGACTTAATTGTGCGGATCATCTCCATCCGCACTGGTGAAGACGTGCAGCAGCCCATGAGGCACAACTCTATTACCGCGCTGCCAAACAGCACGACGGAGGTCCTTCGAGACCACGCCGTTGCGTCTAGGGAGAAGGAGGCGAGCAAGACCCACCAGCCCTACGACATAACACAGGACGAGCTGATAATTATCCATGCGGTCATCAAGGCGGAGGGCAAGGTTCTTGCCAGCGACACGTGCTGGCCTCAGCCCCTAAAGTACTTGGATTTCTCCGATCGGGGTGTCACTTTCAAGTCGACGTCCCCAACGCAGTTAAGGATCTCGGTATCGCGTCCAGTCAAGGGTTTCGTTATCGAAGAGACGAGAGCCACGAAGCTTAGTGACAATGGCTTTGACAGTAAGTGATCCTTTGTTCAGGGCAAATCCTCTCCGGATGCAACTACGCACGTAAATTCCATAAGGCCGGGCTATGTCCGCCTTACAGACATGTCACAAAGGATCTTGCTAACTTTGAATCTAATAGTTATCCCCGGCGAGGACAGAGTGATTGACGTGGAAGGCGTAGGCATTAACGATCTGAGATACACTTATGTTGGAAGCCCCGAGAGCTCGGTACGTGTGAAACTCTCAGCTTAAGGCGGGAGGGGTCCAGGACTTAGGAGGATTCGCTTTAGAGCCATAAGTATATACAAGATTGCAAAGTTGCTACTCGAGTTCTCAAACTGCGCCCATCTTTACCATATATCGTTGCAACTGCGTAGAGACGAGAGAGTTCAGAACAGACTTCTTCACTATTGGCCTCCTATCACCCAACAATATTTAAGAGCCGTGCTGAGTTGTCAGACCTAGATAAAGCTAGGTCCATATAGTTCGGTTTTAACCCCAATAGTTCAAGACACTATATGGGACTACTAGCAGCCACCTCCGGTATTGCTTTCTCACAGCTACAGCGGTATTTCCATGTATTCAGGAGGCATTATTGCCTTCTTTATTTCAGCCAGGACCTCTTAATGGTCAACCTGACAATAATTACTTCTTCAGCTGCAAATGCTTCAGTGCGTGTCAGGGTCTCATGAGTCTGAGTGACAACTATCATATGTCTCCTGCCAAGTGCTGCAATGATCTAACGTAATACCCAAAAAGCTCATTTATCTCCCAAACGGTTTGGCTTCTGCCACTCACACACGACGTTTTGAACAACAGATAGCTATTGAGAATTAAATGTGTCCATGTGTAGGAAAACGTGAACTGTTACAGGCCCTAATTGAATCCTAGTTCCTCAAACCGAATGCTCGCGATGAGTTTGTACTACGGTTCTTTCATGTCCTCCCAGTTCAAGACTACGGCGAGAATTGACAATGAAAAGGCGCAACAGTCTTCTGAAGAAGTTACATAACAATAGTGTTTGTGACATACCAAAGCCATTGACGGACTACGAACAAAGCATGTGCCTTTGGTGCTGGTCGCTCTATATGTAGTCCAAGCCCCTTAATCCAGGTAGTCGAAGGCAATCGCAGCAACTGCATCAACTCGCACAAGGTCGAGCAACCCGCAACCTCCAAACCTATCGTCCGTCAAAACAACCCCCCAACATGTCCTTCCCACTCGATCTCCATCAAAACTCCCAGCCGGGCTCCGAGAAGCCCATGGAGCAGCCCCTGACGTCGTGCACGGACTGCTGGGTCAACGGGACCGAGTGTGAGTTCACGCCCCTCCTCAACCAGGAGACGACCGTGGTCGGCTGCCTCGAGTGCGCGGGCGCAGGCTCCCACTGCTACGTACCGGTGTCCGACCTGCCCCTGCTGCAGCTCGGCCTGCATACGGCCGTCAGCGGCAAGCGCAAGTGCCTCAACTGCTGCCTGGAGTCACGCGATTGCACGTTCCCGGGCCCCGGTGGGCAGCGGACGAACCCGTGCCTGTCGTGCGTCCGGCGGGATGCTAAGTTCTGTTGCATCCCCCCGCCCCCCGCGCGGTTCCGGCCGCCGCCCGATCACTTCGGATACCAGATCGCCGTGTCTGGCTCTGGCCTTGGCCCTAGCTCGGACGACAACATGTGCTCCGGATCTTATGTCACGCTTACTCATTTGCTACCAGAGGCTAACGTTCCGGGCAGTGATAACCAGAATGTTATCGAATGCAACGTGATAAATCAAGAGGTAAGCAATCATGTCCATTACCAACCACAGGAGTCCCAGGTGGACACGAACTATCAGATGTATGGTTCACTAGGGCCGATAGCGAGGTGGCTAGCGAGCGAAGAAGGCCGGAGCCCGCTGTCGTCTCCACCTGCGCCATCGGCGAGGCCGGTACGGATGCTCGAGGAGTACGAAATCCTGTCACCCGACCCAGAGGGCCTCGCCCTAAGCCCGCCGTGGCCGTCGACTAAAGCCGATACCGAGATGACAGACAAGGAGAACCAAGGTGTCAGTACTATTAACCATATCACACAGGTCCCACAGACGCCCTTTGATCCCTGGGTGGCGTCGACGCCTTCACACTGGCCCGCCGAGATCTGGGAATCACAGACGACCGAGGCCGACGCTCTCCCGTGGTGCGCGCGATGTGTGGGCCGCGGGCTCGAGTGCTATGGCTTCCAGAATGGCGGAGACTGCTATCGCTGCCAGCGCGAGAATATGGCTTGCGTGAGTCTGCATCGGTGATTGCCTTGGTGATCGCGTACCATCGTATATTTCCTATGTCATCTTCCCCGCGTTCTTTGAGGGGAGGCCAGTGGACAGCAGTAATCGAACTGGGCCGACGCTCGATGCGAATAGCTAAGTAAATATGTAGCTAATACAGCAGCATGACCTGGCGTAATCGGCAGAATTCTGTACTCTCTTAAATGATACAATTCCTGGTCACGTAAACGGCCCATCGCGATTAACGGTGTAGTACATGCAGCATATTGCGATAATAAAGACCTATCTGGGAAAAAGAAGACAGCTCTCCTCTGGTGATATCGTTAAGTGACAATCAGTGCCGTATGCGACCTTACAAGGTAGCAGTGCAGGGCTAGGCAAGCCGGCCCTGAGGTCAATTAGTGGCTGATCTTCAGCGACAGATCGACGACCGGATGAAACGTAATATGATTGTCCCTGTAAAAGAGCCTCAAGAGTGGAGATGAAATCAACAGTAGTATTTGCCTAAGAATTGAATGATTTTTTAGGCTCGCGACCGCAACACCGCGCAATCCCGACAACTTATGCGGGGATACTGCGACGGAAACCCTGAGACCAGCGGATACGTATATGGACCGTCGCATTCAGCCTAAAGTACCGTGGGATTGGTAAAACGACGTTATTCTTTCAATTTACCTATATATAAATAAGCATGCGCCGCACACCCGCTTGGGAGAGGGAGGAACCGCACACCACTAAACTCGGAAGTGGCGTAAAATTCTACACGAAGGCCACATATCAGCAAGTGGTACGTGGACTTTCGCAATATGATTGGCAACCAGCCGGACTAACCACGGGGCATCAAAACGCATCGCTGACAGCTGGTGCGTTGGTGGCGTCAGATCAGTCAGACAGCCAAGATGAAGAATTCGACCATTGGGTTTTCGAGACGCTGCGGGCCACCCACGGAGGAATCACGCAAGGGGAAGATCCGACCCCAGGGTTTCGGCACCCAAGGCAACAATGAAGAATATACGGTCTACGCAGGATGAAGTTACCAACCAGCCACCGGATGAAGAGGCGCTTGCTCCGCCAGCGCGGCTAAGGCTTCCGTGGCGCCATCAGGGAACAGCATCAAGTCGATATCCAAAAAATTGACACACTTTTGGTTAGTGGATCCTAAGAACGGGTGTCAATTATTTTGATAACGACCTGAGCATGAATCTCGTCAAGGCCCTCACGATGAGAGCTTGGTTGGTTGGTTGGTTGGTGGAACAGCCGTATCCGTTATCAAGTGCGCAACAAGTCGGTCAGCGCAGGAGAAAAGGGAATATGGCCCGTGGTTGCAGGTTGTTATCACCGATTTGCAGGGGTGGCTGATTTGATGCAATGCGCCCATCAAACCAACATGCATCACCGAAAACCATCCGAATTGTAACTTACGCAGCTCTCCCTCTTCTGAACGGATGGGTGTCTTGAGAGATGGCAAGACAGAGTCTCACCAGAGGCTGATTGTGCGCTCGTTCCCCGAGTCTCCTGGTTCTGTGTTACTCTGGCGTGTCTTCGAGCGGCACTTGGCGGGACCTTGGCAAGCCACGCCCATTTATCCGAACAGGATGGTCCAACACGCAGACATGGGCCGCCCCCGAGGCTTATCACCGGCCATGGCTTGTTGAATCTTCATCTTCATTGGACTGGCGCTTCTCGAAAATGCACTACATGAGGCAGAAGACGGCATCCCGGCGCCCGCTTTGCCTCAGCGGCGTGACGTGGCGAACGCGGTTGACAAGGAAATCTGGGTGAGGGAACAGGCACGAAGGGGGAGGAGAGACTAGGGGCTTGGGGGTATTGTTGAGGACATCGCTTAACTGCTAGATGTTTTCTAGAAAGTTAAACGTCCGCATTGGCACATTGGCGCTGATTACCTAATATGAGTTCTAGCTCACAAAGTACGTACTAAATAGCGCCGAGGACCCCACCGAGATTTGGAAACAGCTTTAGACGGATGCGGGGAAAAGGAGATTGACCCCAAGATGAGGTGGAAATATTCATAGGCTAGTACCCGTTGCGGCAGGTGCGATATGAGAGTCTAGAACACTAAGTATGTCCGGGTCTGCCGGGACTGGAAGCGTTTTTTCTCTCATCGTTGAGAGAATCGACAGGATTGTCCGCCAACTTGCCACCGTCACTACTGACCTGATAACAGGCAACTTGTGCAATGGAGTTTGGCAGCTTATTATCTATGATCTGTCTGACCTTTCGGGAGACCTCCCTAAAAAGTACCTTCTTTCCGCCCAATACGCGTACGTGCCGCAGACGTGCGTATGAAAGTACCTCGGTACAACCCGGCATCACCTGTACGAGGCACCACCAATATGTTGGTCCCGAGGCCTTGGCTCCCTTCTAAAACAGGCTGCCAATTGGAAGATCCTGGATCTGAAGTTATACTGCTTAGGATGATGACAGCTTAATGCCTGCGGATAGACTGAAAAGTTGGAAGTACGAATCAGCATCACCAGGAAAGATGGTCAGCAATACTCTTCGCTGACGTTGGCACCATTCAATGCTCCTCGAGAACCAGGGGGGTTGATTCACGCGCGATTCGTTTTTATGCCCTACGAAGCAGAAGGCCCAAGAGATAACCAGGGGAAAAATATTTTTATATTAATGTTACTTGGCCCTGCATTATGCTGCTGTTATATTTGATCAGGCACAGGCTCGTTTATGCATGCCAGTAAGCCGCGATGTAAGACATTTCAGTAGGTTGGGGCCCCACAAGGACGATGAACCCCAGATAAGGATAGGGGAGAACGCCAAGGAAGCGTAGCTTACCCGGCGGACAGGGCTGCACCGAGGCGGCGAGACCGCTACATTGACAAGGTTTAGGCTCGGTGCCACGCAGCTGGATTTCCATAGTCTTATTAATCTGCGGTTTTGCATGCCAGTCCGGGTGTCCCCAGGCGCAGATTTAAGCATATACTTAGCGACGACCAATTAGTAGGCGGGTATACGCAGCCAGATTAACACTGCTTACCCTAGCCCTAGGTACTCTACTTCAAGGCCTTCATGAGCCGGGTTGGGCGGTGTAAGGCCCTGATTGGTTTCAGGCGAAGTCGAAGGAAGAGCTGATCCCACTCGGTCCGGAGGAGACGTCGTGAGCCAAGGCTTGGAAGGCTTGGAGGGCTTGAGATATCCTTCAGGCCTAAACACACGTTGCATACATAGGGAAGGTCCCTGCTGTTCCCCAACTTCTGCCGTGCTACCTGAGTCACATAGCGGTAAGGTCTGAGTGATTCACTACTCCAAGCGTGGCTTCAGATGAAACACGCTTCAACTCACCTTCAATTCACCTTTACCTCCCCTCTTTGTACATCATAACTCTCTGTTCAAAAAAATCTGCAGCTGTAAACCGTACCACAGGCGCCGTCACTACTTCTGGCAGCCGACAGATTTTCACTGACCGTTAAGGTCAATAGTTCCGCTCGCCAAGCTCTGTACCTACCTTCTGCCTCTGTGTTCGTTCTTCTCGATACCTAGCCGTTTAAATTCCAGCAACTGGAACCATGGCAGTCGAAGAGAAAGTCCACAGCTCGGGCAGCTCGGAAACCCCAAGCATCGAGGGCTCAAATACCGTCAAGGCACCTATTGCTGATGAGAAGCCACCTATCGAGTACCGGGTGGAGGAAACTGAGAGCCAGCGTTTCGACGATAAAGCCACCAAGAGACTCCTCCGGAAGATCGACTGGACCCTCGTGCCCTTCCTCGCCCTTCTCTACCTCCTCTCCTTCCTGGACCGAACCAACATCGGAAATGCTCGTCTCGCCGGCCTCGAGGTGGATTTGGGCATGGATCCCGCCTCGCTACAGTACAATGTCGCCCTCTCCGTTTTCTTCCCATGGTATGTCGCTGCCGAAATCCCCTCCAATCTGGCCATGAAGCGCTTCCGACCTTCTGTGTGGATTCCCATCATCATGATTGCTTGGGGTATTTGCTGTGTCTGCATGGGTTTCGTGTCCAACTATGCTGGGCTACTTGGTAAGTGATCACTCGTTATACACGACTCAGATCGTTTCTTACACGTAAATCCAATAGCTGCCCGAATGGCGCTTGGTTTGGCTGAAGGTGGTCTCTTCCCGGGGTAAGTCTTCGAGTTCAAACATCACCCGTGGTCATACCTGATAGTAACGCCTACTAATCTCCTATCCAGCGTGACCTTTTTCATCACGCAATGGTATAAGAGACATGAATGCGGACTCCGCATGGCCATCTTTTTCTCTGCTGCCACGGCGTCCGGCGCCTTTGGTGGCCTGCTGGCACGAGGAATCTCGGAGATGAGTGGAGTCGGTGGGCATCCCGGTTGGGCCTGGATCTTTATTCTGGAAGGAATCGTAACGCTTGTCATCGGTGAGTGTGCTAAGCGTACAATCTACCCCACGAAGTCTCGTCGTGGGCGTAGAAGACACTCGTTGCTAATAACTAGTGCAGCCATTATCGCATTCTTCGTCATGCAGGACTATCCTGCTACGGCCAAGTTCCTTAACCCTGCTGAAAAGCAGGAGGTTCAACGCCGCCTGGAGGAGGATAGGTCTGCCCTTGCCGACGAGTTTGATTTGAAGTACTTTTGGCACGCCCTTCGTGACTGGAAAATCTGGTAAGTGCTTGCGATTATGAGCTAATGGTATCGTTGTGTCTGCGAACCTCGTGTACCGTTCCCTACTTTTATTTATGATCATTTCTCTCTCCAAGGATAACTCGTATTAACAACCGTCCGTTAGGGTTCATATGTTCATCACGATTGGGGTTTATACTCCCCTGTACAGGTACGGGCGTCTCTCGGTTTGGGTATAACGCACTTCAGCTCACCAAATCCAGCTTCTCGCTTTTTCTACCGACGATCGTGTCCGGCCTTGGATACACTTCAAACACTGCGCAGTTGTGAGTAAATTCCAAGGATATTTCCCACACCTGTAGCATATTCTCGAGCACAAATCCCATATAGGAGGTTGCGCCGGAGTTCAGGATAAACAGACTTTTCGACAACTGTCATTCAGGAAAACGGAGCACTGACTTTACCTCTTGCAGGATGACAGTCCCCCCTTACGTCGTCGCTTGCTTTTTCTGCATTGGAGCCGGCTTTCTGGCTGACCGATGGGGTCAACGTGGTATTTTCATGATATTCTTCAACTTCGTAGCCATTGTCGGCTTCATCATGCAAATTAGCACGTCGAACAACGCCGTCAGATACGCCGGTACCTTCTTCGCTGCCAGTGGTGTAAGTGTCCTCACTGGGATTCCAGCCGGTATTACTGATAGCGTCGTGGTGATGCTGATGGGTTGCGTACAGATCTACCCCAATGTTCCCCAGGGCGTCGCATGGAACGGAAACAACATCGGGGGCTCGACCAAGCGGGGCGTAGGTATCGCCATGCACGTGGGCTTTGGGAACCTCGGCGGAGCCATCTCCGGTTTTCTCTACCAGGCGAAGCATAGGCCTGAGTATTATCCCGGTCATGGCACTCTGATCGCTACTCTGTGTAAGTTGCCCTCCCCATCACCGTGTCGACGATGCCAGCCAGCTAATGCACAGCTGTTGCTAGCTATGTCTTTGATTCTCTGCACGATCATGACGCTTTACCTCCGCCGCGAGAATGCCCGCAGAGACAGCCTGTACAAGGCCCCTAGCGAGTATACTGCGCAGGAGAAGTGGGAAGAGCGCGAAAAGGGCGACTACGCGACGTTCTTCCGCTATACTGTTTAGGCGTGGGGTAGTTCCACCATTGGTTGGACGACTGGGCCCCGCCTTGTCTAAAAGGCGAGTGCCACGTCTATCCCGTTTAGAAGAGCGCATGATGATGGGTGCCTTCTCGATTTAAACTACCTGAAGGTCTCAACTTGCCGATGTATGCCTTCCTAATTCAGGCGCTCAAGTTAGCCTGTCATGTGCAGGCCTATTCCATAGGCAAGAAATCAAATGACATACCCCCTTCCCTTGGTCATTCATTGTGCTATCATCGGCGTCAAGCTTATCGGAGCAGCGAGCTGTATAATCCAAGCCCGTTTTAAACTTCAGCTGCATGACAGTCCGTCCATCCATGAAGAGCATTGACGAGCTCCCAAGCGCTTGGCCCATGCCCTGCAGTCCATTACAGTAACAACAGGGGTCTCAGAGTCTGGGCAACTTATCATCAGAACTACCGATTAGGACGGAAATCACCGAACACTCCCTGGAGATAATTATAGCCTTAGGGATTTATTAACGAATTTAAAAGCGTTGCTAGTTAAACTTCTGCACCATGTTCTGAAATCACTGGAGACGAAACAGACCTCGTACCACCATCAACGGTGAACTAGACCTGTCCGCCAGCCGCCCGCATCTCCAGCCCCGGACGGAAATGACCTGCATGGCGCCATCCCCCGCAATGATTGCACATGCATATATACCCCACAAATTACCTGCATACAAAAGGTCGACATATAGAGAGATATACCTGAGGGGTGAACATGATCCGGTAGATTGTACATATTACTTTTCGGGTAGTAGTATTCTGTTATCATGCCTGCTACTACGTTTGTTACTCCCGCAGCTCTGCCTCCCCCGGGACAGCCTGATATTTCCTATGCGCCCGACTTCACGAAGTACCAAGCGCGCGTCAGCCGCCGGCTGAAGGCGGGAAACCTACCGCAGGACCTGCCGCCGGGATTTCCGAAGGAGCTTAAGGGCGACCTTGTGTGGGACGGCCAGACGCTCGCCGAAACTCACAACTGGACGTACTCCCTCTCTCCGGATCAGCTGGCGGAAGTCGACCGCGCCGTGGCGCACTTTAGATGTTAGCTGCTCACACGCAACCCCCGTTATCGCAGTTATCTGGGTCGGCTAACCTTCCCTTGCGGTCGAAGCCTTGGGCCTTCCACTAGGTTACATAACGCCCGAGACATTCCCGCTCCCGACGCTGCGTGCCGAGCTCCGCCGCCTATCAGACGAGCTGCACACGGGACACGGCTTCTTTGTCCTCAGGGGCCTACGCGTCGACGAGCACTCGCGCGAGGACAACGTCATCGCCTACGTCGGGATATCGTCGCACATCGCACCGCAGCGCGGGAGGCAGGACTCCAAGTTCGACGGCAGCCCCGCGGACGTGGTGCTGACGCACGTCAAGGACCTCAGCTCGACCGAGAAGAAGGGGGTCATCGGCAGCCCCGCCTACACCGCGGACAAGCAGGTCTTCCACACCGACTCGGGCGACATCGTGGCCTTGTTCGCCCTCGAGACGGCGGCGGAGGGTGGCGCGAGTAAGCTGGCCAGCACGTGGAGGGTCTACAATGAGATCGCGCGTTCTAGGCCCGACCTCATCCATACTTTGAGCCAGAACTGGGATGTCGAGGTGTAAGTTCATGAAAGCCTTGTCTCCTCCCCGGTCTACGGGCAGAGCAGGAAGTATTGACAATGCTCGCTACGCTTCCAGGTTTACCCAGTCAGAAAAGGGGTACACTTCGCGGCCGCTACTGTACTTCCAGCCCGCGACAGCTACCGCCCCTGAACGCGTCGCCTTGCAGTACGGCCGACGTTATTTCGTCGGCTTCGGCGCTCTCCCGCGAAGCGCTAGCATCCCTCCCATCAGCGAGGCGCAGGCCGAAGCCCTGGACACGCTGCATTTCCTAGGCGAGAAGTTCTGCGTTTCCACCGACTTCCAGAAGGGCGATATCCAATACGTCAACAACTTGGCTCTGTTCCACGCCCGGGATGGCTTCACGAACGAGGGAAGCAAACAGTGAGTTCACCTCCCTGCCTGCTTCGGCAAAACCCCGATCTCCGTTCCCGTCTTATCTCGATTTCACGCGTTGACTGACCATTGCCGTAGACGACATCTTCTAAGGCTCTGGCTGCGAGACCCAGAGAATGCATGGGAGACACCGGAGCCACTGAAACCGAGGTTTGCTCAGCTCTATGATGGCGTTACTCCTGAGGCACAGGTTCTACCACTGGAGCCTTACATTCGAAGCGAAGGCAACAAGGGGCGCTGAGTCTCTGTGCATATGACAAACAGTAAGATATACGCAGTATATATAGCTTAGACGGTCACATGCCGATGTTGGCCGCATCGCGCAAGCCGGCAGGGATAAAGGAGCTTTCTCTCGCTTCCAGCAGTATATGTTTTCTTCTTATCGCCATGGCTGTAGCTAGGGTATTGGGAAGCCAAGCATGATGAAATCCACCTGGAAACCCACCCAGACTCCATTCACAGGTCTACATCCGAGTAGCCGGGCCTGTAAATCTGCGCAAGAGCAGCTATGCCAAGAGCAAGCATGTTAGCATACGTTTAATATTGCGTACGTTAGGTAGCCCGATTGCATTTGCACCTACCTGTTTATCTACGTTCCCCATCTTACGTCGCATGGGTGCCATATCAGGAAGTATTGCGCAATGCTTGGCTGCCGGAGCACGGCAGATCTACTGGTCGATAGCGGTATAACAAGTCTTAGGCGATACCACAACGAATCTTGGAGCATTGATTGTGTCATATATTGCGGAAATAAGGTGATCCAATCAGATAGATGGGAAGAGGAGCAGTTCTGCAGAGTTCAATGGCTTCAATTCATTCGCCGCATAAAAAGGATGAATATGCACCACTCGCAGCCATCTCCCCACCCCTCCCATCCCTTCTATCAACGAAAGGATAAGCCCGATTATCGTTTGAGGCCGCCCCCTAGCGAACGCAGCCACCATGGGAGTTTCTAAGTTTTGGACGAGGTCTGGTGGCCAACGCGATGAGGTTAACGTCATCGAGGACAACAACACGTCCAGCACCGACGTATCTGTCATCCGCGACGGTGGCCTGGCTTATACGGTTGAAAGAGCCGAGAACGGGTCGAAACCATCATGGCAAGAAGCCAGTGGCGCGCCTGTCGAGTCGCGCTCGCCCCTAGGCTACCATGTTGGGTGGCTGACAGTCATCTTCCTCAACGTCGTAAGCAACCTCACCCCAAAAGACACCCCCTATCCCGACAGGTCCTGGTCAAAATAGTCGAGCCACCTTTATGTCCAGCGGCCGAAATATGGAAATGGGATAACTAAAGTTACCCGAAAGATAATATTCGATAATTTGAATAATGGATAATGCAAGCTCATGAGTAATTTGGTCCTTATTGGTGGCTCATCTATTATTGGCAAAGCCTACTCGACTCCTCGCCGCATTGCAATGGACAACCACTATTAACATTATATTGGCTTCAAGAACCAAATGATAGGGACCGGAATCTTCTCAACACGTGAGGCGGCACCCCCAGATGAGTTGTACCATAGGATCCGAAGACAAGGCTAACAAGTCTCTCTTGTTGTCTAGCTGGATCTATCCTTAACTCCACCGGTTCCGTCGGTCTTGCTCTTATGTACTGGTTCATCGGCTTTCTGATGGCTTGTTCCGGTGTCTGTGTCTACCTCGAGCTGGCCAGCTACTTCCCGAACCGGAGTGGTTCTGAGGTGGTTTATCTCGAACAAGCCTACCCGAGGCCGAAGCACTTCTTCCCGGTTGCGTTCGCCGTGCAGTCGGTCATCCTCTCTTTCAGCAGCAGCAATGCAGTTGGTGAGACCCGCCTCCTTTCCCGGCACCTTATTCTGGAAATCAAGCCCCTGGCCGCTAACTCTACTAGTACTCTCTCGCTACGTCTGGAGAATCGCAGGCCGGACACCTACAGACTGGGAAATGAAGGGCGTAGCAGTTGCCGCCTACACCCTCGCCGTCATACGTAGGTCGAAATGCAAGAGACTTGCTCGCTCTGTAAATTGACATGACTTAGTCGTCATTGCCCATAACAAATACTCGCTCTGGCTAACCAACATTTTCGGTGGCATCAAAATTGTCACTCTCGTTTTGTAAGTGCCAGATTCGATATCTAGTTAACTAGCACTCGCTGACGGGGGAACGCGACGTAGCGTTTCCATCACGGGCTTCGTGGTGCTGGGCGGGGGCGTCTCACGCATCCCGGACTCGCGCGTGAACTTCCGCAACTCGTTCGAGGGCACGACGAACAATGGCAACGACCTCGCGAACGCGCTCGTCAACATCGTCTTCTCGTACACCGGCTACAACAACGCGTTCAACGTCGTCAACGAGATCAAGAACCCGATCCCGACCTTGAAGAGGCACGTGACGATATCCGTCGGCCTCGTGGCGGTCCTGTACATGCTCTGCAATATCGCCTACTTTGCTGCCGGTAAGTGGATTTTCTTCTCGGTAACTTGGTCTTTATTACAGGCAGGCTATGGTCTTAATAGTTAAGCCACCCCTGACCGCCTACGTATATTCTATCGAGGTCATAAGCTCTGTATCCCTACGGAAATTCCGTTTAGGAGAATCCGAGTACTGACAGGGTTTTATGATGCTGGTCAAATGATGAAGCATAATTATGGTCTGACATGGATCATTTAACCTTCATATTTAGCTCCTAAATATCATCAAGGGCGGCTCAACTATTTTGTCCAGAACCTGGCAGGTTAGGAGATACTAACAATGACCGTAGTGCCAAAGCAAGAGTTTGCGGAATCCAGAGAGATCGCCGCCGCGGTGTTCTTTACCGCCGTCTTCGGGCCAGGTGGTGCTGAACAGGCGCTAAACACCCTCGTACTTCTCAGCGCTTTCGGCAATCTGTTGGCTACGTTGATCGGCCAATCGCGAATGATCCGCGAGATCGGCCGGTAAGTTCTCTTTTGCAGCTTGAAGCTTCTCCCTGTTTGGCGTTTACGGGATGCAAATTAACCCTGGCCCCCGCAGACAAGGTGTTTTGCCCTTTACATCGTTCTGGGTCTCGACGAAGCCATTCGGAACCCCCCTGGGTCCTTACCTGCTGAAATGGATGATGACTTTCATAATGATCGTAGCACCCCCTGCTGGCGATGCGTTCGCTTTCGGTTAGTGCCATATCTCACATTCCTCCGGACACAATCTAACTACTCAAATAGTTGTTAGTTTGAAGACCTATCCCGAAGGCCTCTTTGATCTTGCGATGGCTATCGGAGTCTACGTAAGTCACCCTCGGCATCGATCCTGGATTCTACTAGTTCAGCCCGTGAAAAGTCTGTTCCGTAGAGGTTCAGGCTCACTTCGGCTATGAAATTACTAATGTTGTGGTTGCTAATTCAAACGTTTAGCTCATCCGATATCGACACAAGCGTGCGGGGCGCCAACGTCCGGAGTTCAGAACATGGGATCCAGTCTTGATCTTCTTCATCCTGATTCAGGTGTATATTATCGCTATGCCTTGGTGGCCGCCGGCGGGCGGGCCGTACGCTGGCGACGTGAGCTTCTGGTATGCGACGTACTGCGTCGTCGGTATTGCCGTGTAAGTCCACGCTGTTGCCTTGATCCCTCTTTCTCGTGCCCTCGTTCTTCCATATGCTAGTATATGAACTGACGTACCTGAACAATAGGATCGTGTTATGTGCCGTGTATTATGTCTTCTGGATGCATCTGCTGCCCAAATGGCGAGGCTACAGGATCAGGACAGAAGTCCTGGCCGTCGACGACAACGGAGCGAACACCCACCGGCTCGTACAGGTTCCCCTCAGCGAACTTGCAGCATGGGACCGAGACCACGATGATGCCGGGCGACTTCGTCGGCGTCATGCAGCTGATTCTGATGCGACATCGCAAGGCGGAACCCCAGATGCGAAGTAATGGCGCTGATCAGGGCTGCATTCTGTTGTCCACTCGCTCACGGCCACCTGTCGAATAGTCAATATTCCAGACGATGTTAGGAACTAATCGGGGGAGCCAGAGCACCCGGCCTCCCTATTACGTAAGCAGCCAAGGTCATATATTAAAAACTTTTGTATTAAATCAGGAAGGTGATTATAGTATACTATTTTGAATCGGTATGTCGTATAATTCTCCGGCGCAAAGCTCGTAGAATGGAAGTCTCAACTATGCCCACCTATTTATAAATCTTAAGGGAAAGGTTAGCCAGCATTCCCAACCAGGTAAGAAAACATCTATCTATGTTAATTTTATATCAGACCCCCACTTTCCGAATGCCAAGGCGATGTATTCGTCTACAGTTTACCAACATCAACTTATGCAGCCCTACGGAGTGTGAATCCCAACGAGTCTAGCCATCTTTTGCACATATGCCCTATTACGAGACCTTGACATCACACACTGAAGCATTTGCAACTGAAGGAAGATTTATTATCAGGTTGACCTCTAAAAGGTCCTAGCTAAAATAAAGAAGGTAACGATGCCTCCTTAACTACATGGAAATACAGCTGTGGCTGTGAGAAAGCGATACCGGAGGTGGCTATTGATAGTCCTATATAGTGTCTTGAACTATTGGGGCAAAAAACCGAGCTATATAGACCTAGAGTATCTTTAGCTAGATCTGACACTCGTTTAAAAAGCTATTTCCATTGTCGTATAATTGATGTTCTTTGGGCAATGTGCCTGCTCAAGCATCGTTTTGTCCACGGCCTCGTCTGTGTTGGCAAATTTCTACCTCCTATAGACAATCCATGATAATTCGTCCCCTTTCTCTAAGGCTTTCCACTCGTTTTCGCGACTAATTAGCCAGTGTTACCTTCTAAATACTCCCAAAACATTGTGTTTGGGCCATCTCCTGGGCCATGAATACATTGCGATGGGACATCCTCGATCGCCAAACGAGACTGCAATCCACCGTTTCATCTGTTCGAGACTGCTGGTGGAACTGAAGCCGTAACTCAGACTCTCGACGATTCCACTGGAACCTTTGTGGCTTCTGGCGTAAAATCTGGCATTGTTGACTTGCTCTCGAGCCTTCTATGATACTCCCCACTCTAGAACCAAGCCACAAACGAGTAGCTCAAGAAGACAAGCCCGTGCTTACTGGCAGAGCCGTTGCCACTCTATGAACTTAGCGGATAACCAGTACCGCGCTCCCACAAGCCGGTAACAACTCATGGGAGAGCTGAGGGGCCGCTCTTGCCAATGATTCTCTCCCAAGAGCAGAGCATCCCGGAAGGCCGAAGCAATCCAGCCTTGGAGCAGAAAAGCAATTAATGTCACGGCCGGGAGTGGGAAGAGAGCTCTAGGATATGGTCCAGCTGTAGGGCCTTGACCAGGAAACACCATCGGGTGTTCTGTCCCAAGATGAAGCTGCACGCCCTTTGCACCAGATGCGGGAGGGATCTGCCAAAAGAGAAATGAAGTACTTGCTGTAAGTGTCGTGACTATGCCAGTGAACGGCCGCGAGGTCAGTAGGCGCAAGCGAAGTGGCAATTCTGTGCTATCTCAGGCTGGCTATGGGAGTAATTAAGAATATGCAATCTATCCGCAGGATAGTCAAAGGGGGATGTTGTAACCCAAGGCGCAAACTCGGGATTTTCAGCACCCCTTTACTTTGCTATCTTGTTTAAATTAGTCTAGCTAGGGCCCCGGAGAGCACCAGAGCGCGTGTAAAGCAGATCTTAATGAAAGCGCATGAGATTATAAGGGGTTGTCTTCCTTGCAGATCACCTAGTAGCAATAACTTCAATATAACGGACACTACCCTTTTCCGATTCCGCGTATACGAAGTAGTTAGTTGTCCCACAGAAATAATGTTGAATTATGATTCGTGATTCGTACGTTTTCCCCCTAGCCTCCTGCCTATCCTTAACAACTAGAGCCATCATCCGCGATGTTCTTCTGGGTTAGCCTCCGTGCAGAGGCGGCCTGTGACCCGGCGTTCGGTTTCCTGTTCGGGAATGTGATCGGCGCCCCCTTTATCGGTTTCTTCGGGCCATCTCTCCCCCGCCCCGGTCTTGGACGCCAGTGATCGGCATGGTCGACGGGTCCTGGCAGAAATGTAATCAACCTTCGTTAAAACATCAAACATCGTTGCGGGGGATTTCGTAGCTAATCCGCAAATTATGAGACTCGCCTGCTCGATGAACTGGGAGTCACGCGGCTACGCTTCGGGTATCGTTATGATGATAACAGTACAGCTCGCGGGACAAAGCGCCTCTTGAGCCTCGACGGATGTCTGCAGTAGGAATCTAAAGTATCTAAATGTGATTGCTGATTGTGAGAATATAAGGTGCGATCTTGAAGTCCCGTAAGAATGAGTCAATTGGGGAGGGAGTCTTTGCGCGCTGGATCGGTGCCAAGACAAGAAGCCGTCACTCCATGTGGGTCGTCTTGGTGTTTCATTCTCCTGGTCTCTTCATCTATTTTGAACGCGCCTCCTTACTGGGGAATGACTTGGGCGACTCCTAAAATAATACTGAGAGTGGACCATGGGCGTTACGCTCTCGCCCAGGCCGCCGCCGTCAGGCAACTGGCCGGCCCGTTCAGCCCTTTTGGAATCCTGGAGCATCGAGTGCCGAACTTCTATAAAGATGTTGTGATCTTCCATTCCCGGAGAGCTGTCGAACCGTCACCCTCACCCTCACGCTCATTACTCAGCTGGACTGTCATTCCTTAAACCGATCCCTCAGCCGCATATCCACCATGAAGGCCGTCGCCGCTACCCTCGCACTTGCCGCAGCCGCTCAGGCTCACTGTAAGTCACCCATGATGCTCTTAGGCCCTCGGATATAGGTAGCTAACACTACGCAGACACCTTCCCGGGTCTTATCCATAATGGAGTGACCGAGGCTGACTGGGCGTGAGTTTCACTCTCCACCACAAGCACAACTCAGTTCGCCTCGACGGAGGGGCGGGGAGCTAAGAAGCAAAGATAATAAGGAGAGCTAACCATGCACGTCGCAGTTACGTCCGTAAGACGACCAACTTCAACAGCCACGGGCCCGTGGAGGACGTGACGTCGGACCAGATCCGGTGCTACGAGAACGAGCCGGGGTCGAACGGGGCGGCGACGAAGACGGTCAAGGCGGGGGACAAGGTGGGGTTCCGCGTGGACGGGGGCATCCAGCACCCGGGGCCGCTGGCCTTCTACATGGCCAAGGCGCCGGCGGGCTCGACGGCCTCGACGTTCGCGGGGGAGGGCGACGTCTGGTTCAAGATCTACCAGGACGGGCCCGCGTTCGGCGGCGCCGAGATCACGTGGCCCTCGGACGGCCTCGACGAGGTCTCCGTCACCATCCCCGAGTGCGTCGCCGAGGGCGACTACCTGCTGCGCGTCGAGCACATCGGCCTGCACAGCGCCGGCAGCGAGGGCGGCGCCCAGTTCTACCAGGCCTGCGCCCAGCTGCACGTCACCGGCGGCGGCTCCAAGACGTTCCCCGGCGTGTCCCTGCCTGGCGCATACAAGGTAGGATTCCGTCGCCTTGCCGTAGCATGCTCATTTACCTATGCTAATCATGTACGCACAGTCGACTGACCCCGGTATTCTCTTCCAGCTGTACTGGCCGGTCCCCACCAGCTACGTCAATCCTGGCCCCGACCCGGTTTCCTGTTAGGCTGGATGAATGCGGCACGGGCGTTGTTTAAAATTCGAAGTGATACCCGTTGTTTGGGTGGGGTTCTGAACATAGCTTTCTTTCTAGTACATATTATTCAAGATCATTAAAAAATGATGATTAGAAAGGCCTACATACTTATCGACTCGCCGCTATGTACGTGTCGCACCGTAATCTTATTGGCGGCGCTTCAGTCCGATTTCCAGCCCCAGGGGCTTCCTCAGAAATCCCTCGCGCGTCTCCAGCACCTCCTGTCTCAGGAAAACGTCGTACCTCCGGATCCAGGTCGCCGCGATCATCTTCATCTCCATCTCGGCGACGTTCCGCCCGACGCACGCCCTCGGTCCGTAGCTGAAGGGGATGAAGGCGTTCTTCTGGCGGGGCGTCAGGCTCTCCCACCGCTCGGGCCGGAACTCGTCGGCGTCTGGGCCCCAGATCTCCTTGGAGTGGTGGATGGTGTAAGAAGGGACGCTGAGGACAGTGCCCGGAGGGAAGTAGTGTCCCATCAAGGTGACGCCCTGAGAATCCGGGGGAACCTGCCGTGGAAGCCCGATACCGGATGTCGAATGATGCCGCAGCGTTTCATTGATAACGGCTTCCAGATAGGGCAGGTTTCTGATCGCCTCGTAGGCGGGCACCAATGTATTTCCGTCTTGGATAGCTGAATCGAGCTCCTTCTGTAGTTTCGGGAGTACGCCCGGAGTCCGAGTGACGTGATACAGGAGCGCGCAGGATGAATTGGACGTCGTGTCAGACCCCGCGATGAGCTGCGTCAGGGCCTCGGCGGTCAGCTCCTCAAAGCCGAGCGGCTCGCCCTTCTCGTCGCGGCCCTCCTGGAGGCGCGCCAGGAGGTCCGTCCGGTCGATATCGGGCGGGTTCTCGAGACGCTCCTTCACGCGCGCGATGGCGATTCCTGCCAGGTTCTGCACCGCGGCGAGCCCCTTGCTGAAGAAGGGATCGGGCAGCCATCTCGCGTAGGGCTTGAGCTGGGGCAGGCAGCCGAGGGTGGCCGAGACCTCGCCGCGGCGGTTCAGGATCTCGACGGCCGGGGCGTAGACCGGCGCGCTGTCGCGGGACATGCGGACCTCGGCGATGTCGGCGCCGGCCCTGAGCATCCCGAACGGGGCCCCGAAGGCCAAGTCCCCTATCGTGTCGAAGGCGACATAGTTGAACCACTTCAAGCAGTCAGCGTGTGCGGTGCCGTCGGCCCGGGGAGACTCCGCAATCAGCTCGTCCCACCTCCGAACGAACAGCTCGAGGTTCTGGCGGATGTAGGGCTCGAACTGGAGCACGGACTTGGGAGCGAAGGTGTTGGAGACGAGCTTCCGCTTGCGGGTGTGCTCGGCCCTGTCCCTCGTGTTGAACAGTCCGCGCCTTATCGACACGAACGCGTCGTAGAAGTCGGACTTGAGGAAGCCGTTCCCGTGGCCGTATATGGCCTGGATCACCCCGTCGTCGGCGATGCTGACGTGGTTCGGCTGGATCCGCACGACAGGGCCCAGCCTCTTGTGGACTTGGTCCACGATGAGGTAACGCTTGCCCCGCCTGCACACGGAGAGAAGCCACAAGTTCGTAAACTGCGCTGGAAAGGGGGCGGGAATCCCCCTGAGGTAGCTGTAGGTGACGAAATATGGGTAGATGAAGTAGGCTACCAGGCATGCCACGCCTGCGACCAGGGCCCACGGCGAGAGGAGATTCTCTGCGATGGCCATTTCCTTTCTGTTATAGGAGGCCAGGGACCATTGGTTTGCTGGTCGTCAATTAGGTTAGTTGCGATGCTATTTAACCCCAAGAAGTCACCTCGCTATCTTCCGGGCAATTGGCGAAGATTCACTACTTAAGCTTGGATGCTCGGGCCTCTCGGGCCTTCTTGTAACATTTCAAGACCGAAGCTACAAGCCGAAACCAGGTGCCGACCACCCGAATGGTGGTTGCAACTATGTGTGTAGCGCCGCCGCTGTAAGTAGCTGGTTGGCCCCCGCATTTTCGAAAATCAACTCCTATTTATTCCCGCTAGCAGTGGGGACGCCGACAGTGGGCGGGACCCCCCCTATCAGGAGGATCGAGTCGAGAGCCTGCCGAATCTAGGAACTCTTTTATCGGGGCTCCCACGACTGTAGACTGCCGAAGCTTGATCCCGACGACGGCGATGGAGACGAGCGTGCATTGGATCCACTGGTCCCCCGTGTCAT
Source organism: Monosporascus sp. CRB-9-2 (assembly GCA_004155915.1). NCBI lineage: Eukaryota > Fungi > Ascomycota > Sordariomycetes > Xylariales > Monosporascus > Monosporascus sp. CRB-9-2. The sequence goes on along the minus strand of QJOA01000028.1, from coordinate 170,365 downwards.
TAGGAGTGTCGAATTTCTCGCGCATCCGCTGCTCGGCGACCTTGTTCGGGACTGATCGATTGTGCCAACGACTATCTTGCCATGACCATTTTGCTGGCAAACTCGGCTGGAACCTACATAACCTATGTTGTTGGTGATTTTCCACTTGTAAAGGTGTATACGCCGGCCCGAGACATTGCCGATGCCTGTGGTCGCCTGCCCTTAAAAGCTTTAAACAGGGTCTGCCTTTATTCTGATCGATCTAAAAATGAAGGTTCAGGTCTTAGTATGTGTCAAGCCCGGTCTTTCCACGAGCTTAATGATGAGCATTGCTGGGTAATTCTTTCACGTCTTGGTCTGGGTTTCTCATATAACGAAGAGATGCGGATGCGTCGAAACGGCCATCAGTTTACACGAGTCATGAGTGTTCTAGTACCAAGAGGTGTATAAAGCTGTTACACAATAGACTACGCCCCCTAGGCAGATAACCAGCCGTTTGTCGTGCAGAGCCACATATACTAGAAATAGGGGCTGAGTCACTCCCTTACCTTCAGCGCCCTCATCAGCTGAAGCCATTACACCGTTGAAAAACCGGCCTCATCACTACGCATCAAGAGTGGTATAGACGGAGACACATCATGCCATTCATGGCCCATCTGGTTCCTTGATTATCAGCAGCATACGCCAACTACATAAGTAACCACCCATACCCCAATCCCATCCCCATCCCCATCACCTCGACCTCCCGTTCCTTCTCCGGCCACCGCTCTTGCTCCTCTCGATGTGGTTCTTGAGGGCGTTGCGGGTGGCGACGAGGCTGCGCTTGTTCTTGGAGCGGGCCTTGCCGAGGGTCATGAGGAAGTTCTTCTTGCGCGCCTTCTCGCGGTTGGTCGTCGACTTGCCCTCGGCCTCCTTCTTGGCCTTGCGGATCGCCTGTGTCGACTTGTGCTCCTCGCGGTCCGGCTTGCCCTCGCGCGCGAGGGCAACCCGCTCCTCCTTCGTGCTCTTGCGCAATTTCGCCGGCGCCTCGATCTGCTCCGCCGTCAGACCCTCGTCCATGTGCCGCGCCTCCAGCGCCTCCCGCCGCTTGCGGTTGCCCAGCGCTTTGTCGAGCTTCGCCTCCATCTGCAGCTCCCGGAGCTTGGCCAAGTCGGCCGGCGTGAGGATCTGCGTCAATGCGAGGTTCTGGAGCCGTTTCACCTCGTCAGCGGCATTCTGTTCGTCGTCGTCATGGTCATCGCCATCGCTGTCGCCGCCGCCCCCCTCTTCTTCCGGACCCTTAGAGTTGATCTTTTGCTTCTTCGGGGCTGGTTCCGGTTCGTCTTCGGAGTCGCTCACTCTAATCCACTCCCCAGAAGAATCACTGTCGCTTGACGCCACTTCCCAATCGCTTGAATTGAATCCGTCTTCGTCTTCCTCGTCTTTATCACCGTCTTCAGCATTTTCCGGCAAGTCCTTTTCTGCACGTTTCCGCTTCTTTTGCTCTTCTTTCCACCTCGCCAGAAGTTCCAGACCCTCGATCTGCCCGACTTCCTCTTCACCGAATTTCTGCTGCTTAAGCTCACCGGTCCGAAGACCCATGCTTGCGTCCTTGCCGCGGTCTTTCTTGGCCAGCATGTCGGCAGCCTTTTCTCGATAGAGTGATAGCAACCCTCTGGCGGCCATCATGACACCCTTATCCTTGCTCTTGCGATATTGGACCAAATCCTGTAATAAGGTTTCGGTCATGGCCAACGGCTGCCGCGCTGCGATCTCTCTAATAGCGTTGAGGCCCGCTGCTGCTACCTCCGAGGCCGCAGCTTCTGATACAAATTCGTTTGCGATCTTCTGTATCAGCGGTTCCAGTACATCTGGCGGGACGAGATTATGCGTCGCTTGCGCTAACGAGGCGAGGAATGAGGTTACTGATGCCTGCCGCGGTGTGAGGTATTTGATGAACCAGGAATACAGAGGGACTAATGTCAGCTTGTGGAGTCCAACAAGCCGAGTGACGAGCTGTAAGATCAAGGTCTTGCTCTCTAAAGCAAGCTTAGCCCTTGAGCTCAAGAGGTGCTTCTCAAAGAGTGCCTCAGCGAAGCCCTGAGGATCATGAAGGAGATGCAAGGCCGAGAAGTTGAGCGGGTGGGGAGCGTTTTTCCGCCGCTCTTGTCGTTTCAGTTTGTCTCTGGCCTTCTCTAGCGCTTTCGCCTTCTTCTTGGATTTCTTGTTTATGAGCATCTGGTGCTTCATCTTTTTCACATCGACGCCCTCGTCCTCGCTACTGTCGTCATCTGCTTCTTCTCGATCCTGGTCCGAGCCCAGGAAGAACCTCGTACCAGCCACGGCGACTTTCTCGTTATCCGCTAGACTCGCCTCCTTCATGATCTCGACGGGTTTTGCATCTGTCCAGATTTGTCGTTTCCACAGCTCGCGAACTATCTTCGTAGCCCAGATAGCTTTGGGGTCTGATCGGTCTGCTGTTACTAAGTTGAATAGAACCGTCTGCATAGTCCGGTTCAAGCGGTGATTCACGGTCTTGGTGTTGGAGTTTCGGAGATCACTCAAGATCTTTTGGAACAATAACATCCGTAACGTCTTGCTGCCGGTGGAGATGAGGATAGGGAACAAGGTGGTGAGAAGTTCGCTCGAGTCGAGAACATTCTTCCGGCGCAAGAGGACTAAGCTGCTGACCAATTTCTCACGGAGCTCCGGCTCTAATACGGCGTGGTGTTGCACGAGGATAGCTTTGAGTCCGGGGGCGAAGCTTTGGGTGTGTTGGGGATAGAGGTCCGCTACATGGGCAATCAAGTCGATCAGGTCGTGGAAATTGATGAGCGCATTCGAGTCGGCATTGACAGGAGAGGCCATAAATTTATCGTGGGCAGCTTCGTATTGGTTCCAGGCTTCGATGAACTCTTTCTCATAGTCTCTGGGAACACATCTGTCAGTTCTGCTCAGCTACCCCGGGATAAAAGAACGTACTCGGGATCTCTTCGCATTTTGTATTGAAGGCCGGCCAGGTCGGCTTGCACCTTCTCGAGGGCCGCGACTTTCCTTTTCCCCATTTCCGAAAGTTATATATGTGGTGTGTTGCAAAGAACCAAGTCCCAGTTCCAGTGCTGCGCACCGGCGCGTGTATGTATATCATATGCGATAAGCGACAGCAGACGACAAAGATGCGACTGCAGAAAAAAAGTTACTGATACGCTCCTTATCTTATCGTTAGCGTTAGAGCCCCTCTCAGTTGGCCGCTAAATTTATATTTTAACCCCCTGATAAAGCCACAACCCCCTGACCAAAGAGAATTATTACTGTAGTTATCATTTCATAGGGGCGCGAGCTCTCTACGCTTCTTAGATTTAGGATCGATTTAGAGCATTTGTTTATTAACGTTATGTGAACCCGTTTAAGCAAGAACCGTAAGTTGGTTTCTGCCTTCGATTTGATTTCAGAGCGTATTCCGTTGACATTCTCGAAAGTCAAGGTCGTCGAAGGAGGACGAAAGGACCATCTTCTGGGCCCATCAACGTCGATGGCGTTGCATTGCCTACAGACCTCGACTCAGCATTGCCTTGTATTTACTGCCTGGAAAATAAAGGCCGGGTGGCTGATCCGTATGTTTGGGCGACATAACTCAGGAAATAAAGGCAGTTTATTCTACTATCATCCACGTGTACCGCTCTAGACGCTCTAAGCACCATCTATCTATCTATCTAAGCTTGCTGTCGGAGTTCCTTGAGGATATCATCGGCCGCCTTCTCCCCGAGCATGAAAGTAGGACAGACGGGGAAGGCCCCGGGGACGGTGGGGAACGCCGACGCGTCCACGACCCTCAGGTTCCTCACGCCGTGGACCCTGAACTTGGAATCTAGGACGGCGTACCTGTCGCTCGCGGGGCCGATGGCGCACGTGCTCGTCGCGTGGTGCGAGTAGGCCTGTAGCCGGAGGTACTCCTTCTGGTCCTCGTCGGAGCACACGCGGTTCACCCCGGGACAGGGGTGCTTCTCGTTGAAGGGCGTGATGGGGGGGCCGGCGTTGCCCATAGCCGTGCGGAACGTCTTGACGGCATCGAGCAGCTCGGTGAGGTCCTCATCCGCGCCCTCGTCGTCGTCGAAGAACCGTAGGTTGATGTCGGGGACGTCGCGCGGGTCCGCCGAGGTGAGGCGCACGTACCCCGCCTGCGACCGCGGGTTCATGTGCACGATGGCGCACTCGTACTGCGACGGGCCGTAGTCGGTCGGGAAGCCCGGGTAGAAGCCCTCGAAGCTGAAGGCGCCGCACCAGGCGTGTATGTTGCGGTTCTTGCTGCGCTCCATTGGCGTCCTCAGGAGCACGGCGACGGGCCCCGCCGTGCCGTTCAGGTCCTTGCTCGCCAGGCCCAACATGCCGGCCTCGTAGTTGTCCGCCATCCGCTCGCCGACGCCGGGCAGGTCCTTGATTACCGGGATGCCGAATTTCCTCAACTCGTTCCTGGGCCCGATGCCGCTGAGCTTCAGGATCTGGGGCGAGTTGAATGCGCCGCCCGAGAGGATGACCTCTTTCTTCGCGTACGCCCGTCCGACCTCTCCTTTCGAGGAAGCATTATGCCGCGGGTCCGCTTTGTACAATGATCTGCCCTTCAGGTACTCGACGCCAATAGCGGTGGGAACCCTCGTGTGCTTCGCAAATAGGACTTTCGTCACCAAGGATTCCAGCTGAACCGTCAAGGGATATCCAGCCGAGTCATCTAGAGTCGCTCTGATAAGCGTGTTGCTCCCAGTGCGTTTGCCCCTGCTGTCCGCGTGGATGGCGAGCCCGAAGACGCCAGTCCTCTGGTCCCGGTCCGGATCCAGCGCGTTGACATCACCCGCGACGTCGCCGCCCGTCAGGTCGACGAGCGCGCTCGCGAGCTTCTGCACGTCCGAGTCCACGTCCATGAACGACGGGTCGCTGATGGTGGTGTGCACGTAGCCGTCGTAGCCGTGGCCGGGCGCGTCCGTGGGCAAGTATTCGTTGTGCTCCATCTTGACGAAGTAGCGGCGCATGTTGTCGGCGGCCCAGGTGTCGTCTCCCGTGAGGTTGGCGATGAGGTTCCAGTCGTCGTCGGCCGGCAGCGCGCAGATGCCGCCATTGTGCATGGCGCAGCCGCCGAGCGTGGCCGCGCGCGGGTAGAATACGCCGAGCCTCTCAGAGCCCGCGGGCGGGTCGAGGCCGACGTAGAAGGAGCCGTCGGGTCTCCGCCACGTCGTCTTCTCGTAGCGGGCGTTGTCGGCCTCGTCCGCGAAGTGCCGGACGAAAAAGTCCCACCGCGATAGCGGGTCGTTGCCCGCCGCGTTGAAGTTCGCGATGTCCGCGTACGTCGGGTTCGAGCCCTGGTCGTCGCCCGCCTCGAGGAGCAGCACCGACTGCCCCGCCTTCGCCAGGTTGACTGCTAGTGGCGCGCCGCCGGGCCCGGAGCCCACGACGATGTAGTCGTATTCGCGGTTAGTGGTAGTGGCGACAACCGCAGGAAGCGCGACGAGCCCTGCGGCTCCTGCTGCGAGGAGTTGGCGCATCATGGTGGGTAGACGCGACCTGATCCAGAGTAGACCGCCAGATATTCGTGGTGGGCATTGCAATGAATAGGTGCGAAACGGCTTTTTATCCCAGACTCTCCTGCCCACTCACCGTGCCCGACCTCGTAAGCGCTATCATAATCCCCTCTCCATTATACTGTCAGTAAGCATATTTCCGGGTCCAGATCTCTTGATCGGCCGCCGATTCCCAGCGGATTTGGGGAATGGTTGCAATGCAACTTCTGGCTAAATTGGTTTGTTGGAGAATTGTGCAGGCCTCCGGATTGGCTCCTGGCGTTTTGGACGCTCTCCGCGAATTAGACGTCGCCGGAGAGAAAACCCCTGCGGCTGAAGTAGTGAGCTTGTTGAAGCGTTCGATATAACCAAGATTACCCTATCGAGATTGAATTGCGGATTATACGAAAGCTACATATCTCGGCAGATCTGCGATTATGCCTAGAATGCGGACACCGGATAACATTGGGCCAAAACTTCTAGCCAGGTCCGCTCTGATTGCGGGATGAAACCATTTCGGGCCCGAACGTAGAGACAGATCGGTTGTGGGTTCTCCGATTACGCTTGTTCCCGTCATGTCTCGTTCTGTACAAATCCCAGGATACGGTTAGTTAGCCTCGTACAAATGCCCCATGTCAGAGACGAGAGGCCTAGCCTGTGTGAGTATTGGCATTAAGAATAGAGCTCCTGATCAAGAGATCCCTTGATGATCCTCGCGATAAGTGAACTGGAGCCGAAGGATAACTCCAGAGTTGTCAAGAAGTGAATTTTGAGAAGGGTATCGGCGCCCGTAGCTATTTAACCCGCCACGTATATATACACTCATCAACCGAGACACCCCGTCCGCCCCGCTGAAGGCACATCGCTTACGCGGACAATAAGCATGCAACCCCTGGTTAAACAGGTAGACATGCGCGCTACGCCGTGGGCATGGTAAGCATTGTCGAAGATCGACAGTTTCCCATGGAGGTCTAATCAATCCTCCTTAGAAAGCGTCCTCTTCAACTTCGCCATCTCGGCCTCGTACGCCTCGACCTTCCGATGGCTCGTCTCGATCTTCGCGAGGAGGTACGTGACGCGGCCGGTGGTCTGGGGCGGCAGCGTGGGCAGCGCGCCTAGCGTGGCGAGTTCGGCCTCGGCCTTCTCGATAGTGCGGCCCTCGACCTTGGCCAGCTCCGCGAGGACCGCCATGTCCATCTTGGCGCTAAGCACGCGGTCGCGGCTCAGCAGACGGAAGGCGGCGAGGTAGACGGGCTTGCCGACGACGATGCTCCGGGGTCGGCCGCTGGCCGTCGTGACGCCGATGAGCTCGACATTGGCCAGGCCCTCGAGTGCCGACTCGCCGTCTGGCGCGCTGAGCGACGAGCGGAAGGTGTCCGACAGGAGGACCTCGTGGTAGCGGAGGCTGCCCTTCGAGGCGAGCGCCTTGACGAGGTACCACGCCTGTTCGGCAGACCACTTATGCTCGCCATCGCTTGTTGTCTTTCCCGGCAAGAGGAACATCTTGAGGATCTCTGAGGCAGACTGCTCCGTGATCTCTGCTACGGCCTGTCTCGGAGTCTGACCGGCCTGCAATCGCCGCGCCAAGAATTCGAGATCAGTCAGACGGCCGCCAAGAGTTCCGATGCATTCGTCAAGCTCTGAAAGCTGTACAACCCGATTCTCAGATTTCTTCTCCTGAGAAGGGGCTTTAGAGCCCTCGGTGGACCGGGATGCATCGTCATTACGGATGTGGCTTAGGACGAAGCGTTTTGCGACATCCGGGGAGATGTCGCCGAGCGCAGCTTGTCGAAATACACGATCGGGAAGGGACTTAGAGAGTGATTTGGAATATGACGAGTCGGTTGTCAAGAAGATGACGTGGGCAACGTTTGACTGAACTAGAGCGGCAGCCCACTCCGCTATCTTGTCGTAGACGATGGTTTTACCATCATTCTTGTATAAGAAGTTGTCGATGACAACCACCGGGCGCTTCTCTGGATGTGCTTCAAGATAAGCATCTGGAGGCAGCGAGAAATCCGGGTCCGATTTACGTCGACCCTCCAACCCTAGATCCGTCAGAGCACCCGCTGCTGTCTGGAGGATCTTCTGCAGCTGCGAGTCCAAGGTTTCAGAAAAGCCCGCTTTTACGCCTGTGGTGCTCTGCACAGCGAGATCGGCCATGCTGCTGATACTGTTGGCCCAAGAGAATATAGGTCGGTAGCCGACGGCAGACGCCATCTTTTTGATGGTGGACGACTCGCCTCTGGCTTCGACTATTGGCTTGCAGTCTATCACGAGCACGTTACGCCTGTCTTTGAGTGCCTGTTCCAGGACAAGTTCCTTCTTTCCGGAACCTCTGGGCCCCTGAACAACTATAAAGGTCTCGGCCGTCTCCAAGAGCCATTTCTGGATCTGATCGATGAGATCCTTGCGGTGGGTCCAAATGGTATCTAGACCAGCTTGCTCGGCCTTCTCCCGCTGGGAAGCGAAGATATCAGATGTCTGTTGACGAAGCCATCTGACTATTCTGGTGTTATTAAGACGGAAAGTGCCCGAGACGTGAGCTTTGACAAAGAAGGACCGAATTGGATCGAAAACAACAACCGTCAGGCCAGTAAGCAATGCTACTAAGATGGGTATTACTATTCGCGGGTGATTCGCCATCCAGTCCCAAATGCGATGAGGTTTTGTTCGTTGCTCATACGACATCCGAAGTCTAGTGCCTAACTTGCCGCCGCCGAGCTCCTCAGTGACGACAAATCCGTGTAGACAGTTACGGGCCATGACGGCATCCCTGACAAAGCCAAAGTCGACGTAGGCGTACTTTGGGAGGACCTTGGAGTCCCACGGCTGAGATTTGATCTCGGAAATCTTCCCGAATCTGCGGAATAGACTGTATAGGGTCTCCTGGGATAGCTCAACGGCTTCTTCTCCAGGATTTTTCGGGACGAATTCCACTCGCAATCGACTGTGAGGAAATCTGTGCAGGTCCTCGAGCCAGGGCACACCTTTGACAAGGCCCACTTGTACTGAGCGGAAAGGACTAAAGAAAGGCTTAACAGGTTTTTCTTTTAGAAGCTTCGAGACGTTCTCTTCGATCTCCCGAGCCGAGACATCAGGTGGATGTGAGAACTTGACGAAAGCGCCGCCATCCTTCAGCCTAGGTAGGATCTCGGTAACCTTGATCGGTATCTTGTCGCTGGGCAAGGCGCGTTTAACCATGTTGATAGGATCCAATATCCCTAGACTCGAGTTCTCGAACCGTTTCATTAGCCCGGCTAGATCTTGTTCCGGACTTTGCCATGGTGCCCGCAACAAACCAAACAGTTTTAGAGGGAACAAGTTGTCGATCCATAATATGGACTCGTTAGGAGCAGTCTCAATATGACCATCTTTGTCAATGCTTGTAGTCCAAGTAGTACTCAGCCAAGCTCGTGTTACGCATGTTGCTGCTGGAGCATGTGCACTCTGCGGGCATATTAGCTCAGGTAGCCAAAATGTGATGCCGGACAATGACCTACAGGCAAGGTCCTATTTGATTTATACAATGGTCTTAACATCCTAGAGGGACATGCAGGATCCCCCAGCCCTTGCGGGCCGAGGAGTCGTCTTGAGATCATGAATCGTGGACTGCCGAACGATCACCCTCGGTTTCCTGTCTTCGTTATGCCCATAACGGTGACATGGAGCGCTGAGAAAGATGTGTATTTTGGGCAGTTGTTATCTCCTCATTTCCTACCGAATCGACAACCACATAGCCGTCCGCAACGTGGAAAGCGGGAAAGAAATGAAACAAATCACAATATATTGTTGCTTAAACGGGTTCCCACGAGCCTCGATACAGCCCAACCCAATGAGGTCATTCAAACCCCGCTAAGTCGGACGATGTGGGTGAATTGGGCTAGGGCTCCAGAATCAGACAATTGCTCAGATAGATATCACATAATAGGCCATTCATTACAATTCAATACAGTACTCGCATAAAAGCACACTGCATATGCACCTTGGGCCGCTTAATGCATAGGTCATAGAAGGACTCAAGCCACATCGAGGGGCAACGCCACATGTTCTCAAGCCACGAGTCGCGAACTCGTAAGAAAAGCTTCAAGTAGAAAACGCGGAAATCTATGGAGGGGCATTTTTTGATTGGAGTTTGGGTATATTATGAAAGGGTTCTGATGACACCTAAGCTACCGTTATAATCATTAACAACCCGGGGTCTTCCTCCCTTTCGATTCGCCCCGCTCGATACCTTCCCAAGAAGACAGACCCCCCACTCGCCTCTCGAGATAACTGCAGGTCCCTCGCAGCGCAGCGTAGCGTCCAATTGGCCCGAGTCTGCGTCGAAGGCACATCGAGCCGCGGGACATCCCTGAAGGAGAAAGCACGGCGTATCTACCCCTCGACAACGTCCGTAGATCGACGCTCCCGCTCGCTTGAGGAGTCGACACTGCTAAACTCTTTCATTGACTCCCTCTCCTGCCTGGCGCAAGAACGTCAACTACTGCAATTCACATATAGTCTCTCCCACTCGGAAGAACATCAACCAGCAAGCAAGATGGGTTGGATGTGGTCCTCTTCATCCTCGCCGGCAGCGACGCCGTCGAAGGGTGCGGGCCCGAACAAGGGCGAAGCGCAAACACAACCGCAGACACAAGCACCAGCAGCGCCGGCGGCGAGGGGCGCGCAAACAACATCAACAACGACAGACTATGGCGACCCGGAGATCGCCAAGTTCATAGCCCAGCTGAACGAGGAATTCGGCGGCAAACCTTCGGCCGCGGAGCCAGCGAAGTCGTCAACAGCTGCTTCGACGTCACCCGAGCCCGCTGCGGCGAACAAGTACTCGTCGTGGTCATCGCTCTGGCGCACCTCTTCCTCGCAACAACACCAACAACCACCCTCAGAACCCACCACCTCCCGAGCATCGACAACCACCCCCGGCCAATCATCCACCACCACCACCACCCCCGAGCGCCTAGACCCGCTCTCCGAATCGCTACTACCGACGACGATGTCGTGCCGCGCAGCCTTCGACGCCGCCTTCCACTGCAACTCCTTGGGGGGACAGTGGACGAGCGTGTACCGTTCGGGCGGGGTGCGGAGTTGCAGCGAGCACTGGGACGACTTCTGGTTCTGCATGCGGACGCGGACGTACCCGGGCCACCTCAAAGAGGAGGCCATACGGGACCACTACCGGCGGCGCGAGCTGGCGCGGTACCATGGCCCGGGGAAGCCGAGCAGCGCCGACGTCTGGGAGCCGCGCACCGAGCGCCTGCCCCCCGGGGCCGCCTTCCGCGAGCCCCTCGGCCCGATGCCTCACGACCTCAGCGACGAGGAGTGGTACGCCATGGAGATCGAGCGCCGGCGGAGAGTCCAGGAGGCGCTGCGGGACACGTGATGGCTGGCTGGTTCATTGGTCTGTGTGGTGGAGTGGGCGAGTTCTGTCTGGTATATGATACAACATTTACAACAAGAAAGAATTCAAAGTTCTTTAGTCTATTCTCATGTGTATAAGATAATCGTCACTGCTCGGGAGACAGTGTGACAAAGAGAACTACTGAAACTACTTAAGTACAGGATCTGGTTTTCCAAGACCTGCGGTCAATGTCTACCCACAGTTCATGGCGGATCACTCAGTCCGAGACATTAGCAAGACAGCATTGAACATGCGAGTCGAATCCTGTATAGGATTTGTTAAGGCATCACAAAATCAAGGCAGCAGGAACCATTTATAGAACTTATTCTCATTACTTCGTGGAATGAATCCTTCCTAAAATACATCCATGCAATCGTGAAAAAACAGCTTTTGGACCTGGACCGTCATTACTGGGAAAAAATCTAGTGTAATCCCAAATCCGAACCGCCACTCAGTTGCCCTTCAAAAGACACCGAGGAAAACGCCAGACGAAATCAAGACCGTGATCATGACGATGAAGATGACAAGCACGTGGGCGGATTGACAATTTAGTCAACCTCCTCAACAGTGGGGCCGTCATCCTGGCCACCGGGAGCGCCGCCAGGGCCACCGGCACCGGGGAAGCCGCCGGGGCCGCCGGGCATGCCACCGGGACCGCCAGCACTGCCGTAGAACTTCATCATGATGGGGTTGGCAATACCCTCGAGCTCCTTCTGGTGCTCCTCGTACTCCTCGCGAGAAGCCTGCTGGTTCTCGTCAAGCCAGGCAACGATCTTGTCGATCTCCGACTTGAGCTTCTCCTTGTCGGCGGCATCGAGCTTCTCGTCGACCTTGGAGTCGGACAGGGTGTTACGCAGGGAGTAGGCGTACGACTCGAGGCCGTTCTTGGCAGCGACACGCTGACCCTCCTTCTCATCCTCCTCCTTATACTTCTCGGCCTCGGAGAGCATGCGCTCGATCTCCTCCTTGGACAGGCGGCCCTTGTCGTTGGTGATGACAATCTTGTTGGACTTTCCGGTACCCTTCTCGACAGCCGAGACGTTCATGATACCGTTGGCATCAACATCGAAGGTGACTTCGATCTGAGGGACACCACGGGGCGCCGGCGGGATACCGGTGAGCTCGAACTTGCCGAGCAGGTTGTTGTCCTTGGTGCGCTGACGCTCACCCTCGTAGACCTGGATAAGCACACCGGGCTGGTTGTCGGAGAAGGTGGAGAAGACTTCGGACTTCTTGGTGGGGATGGTCGTGTTGCGGGGGATGAGCTTGGTCATCATACCGCCAGCGGTCTCGATACCGAGGGAAAGCGGGGCCACGTCGAGAAGCAGGATCTCGTTGGTGGACTTGGAGCTGGTGTCACCAGACAAGATAGCAGCCTGGACAGCAGCACCGTAGGCAACAGCCTCATCGGGGTTGATGGACTTGTTGGGCTCCTTGCCGTTGAAGTAGTCGGTGATGAGCTTCTGAATACGGGGGATACGGGTGGAGCCACCGACGAGGACAACCTCGTGGACCTGAGACTTGTCGATTTTAGCGTCGGCCAAGACACGGTCGACAGGCTGGAGGGTGGATCGGAAGAGATCCTGGCACAGCTCCTCGAAACGAGCACGAGTGATGGAGGTGTAGAAGTCAATACCCTCGAAGAGGGAGTCGATCTCGACCGAGGTCTGAGCCGAAGAGGAAAGGGTTCGCTTGGCACGCTCGCAAGCGGTGCGGAGACGACGCATAGCACGAGGGTTGCCGGCAAGATCCTTCTTGTGCTTGCGCTTGAACTCGTTGACGAAATGGTTGACAAGGCGGTTGTCGAAGTCCTCACCACCCAAGTGAGTGTCACCAGCAGTCGACTTGACCTCGAAGATACCCTCCTCAATGGTCAGGAGGGAGACATCGAAGGTACCACCACCCAAGTCGAAGATGAGGACGTTGCGCTCACCCTCGACCTTCTTGTCGAGACCGTAGGCGATGGCAGCAGCAGTAGGCTCATTGATGATTCGGAGGACGTTGAGGCCAGCAATCAGACCGGCGTCCTTGGTAGCTTGACGCTGAGAGTCGTTGAAGTAGGCCGGGACGGTCACGACAGCGTTGTTGACGGTGCCACCAAGGTAAGCCTCGGCAGTCTCACGCATCTTGGTGAGGACCATGGAGGAGATTTCCTCGGGTGTGAAATGCTTGGTCTCGCCCTTGAACTCGACCTCAATGATAGGCTTGCCGTTCTTCTCAATGACCTTGAAGGGGAAGTGCTTCATATCGGCCTGAACCTCGGCGTCTTGGAACTTGCGGCCAATCAGACGCTTGGCGTCGAAGACCGTGTTGGCGGGATTCATGGCGACCTGGTTCTTCGCAGCATCACCGATCAGACGCTCCGTATCGGTGAAGGCAACGAAGGAAGGAGTTGTTCGGTTTCCTTGGTCATTGGCAATGATCTCAATGCGGTCATCTCTGAAGACGCCCACGCAAGAGTACGTGGTACCCAAATCGATACCGACGGCGGGAGCCATGATGGAAGATTATGTGGTGGGAAAGCAGACGATGCAAGCGTGAAGGGGTATAGTATGGGGGTATCTAAAGGATATCGTGTGAAGAAGAAGAGGGGAAATAAGTCTGCACCTTTCTTCGTAGGAGAGAGATGTGTGTTTGTTTTTTCTTGCGTTTGGGAAGATGAAATGAGCGGTTCGAGAAGAAGGTTTGGGTACCTTTTAAGCTCAAAGTCGAAAATCTGATACCCCACTATGGGAAATGTAGAAGTGGAAGGAACCGTTTGGAATGTAGTTTCCGTCTCAATCGAGGACTTTCCAGAATGATCCAATCAGGGCGCAGAAACTTCTTGATTGTGCTGCTATTTTCCAGCTAGCGCCAGTGATAAAATTTTTATTTTTATTTTTATTATTAGTGTTCAATTTCTTCTGCAGGGTTCTATCCAGCCTTATTCCGATGGGTTGCCATGGGGTTTCTTCTTCCCCCGAGCGCATTCCTTCTGCGAGGGGCAACATTGCATCATGAGAATTTGAGAGTCAGCCATGGAAAGAGCTGGTTGCCTACATGGGTACATAGCCCCACCCAAACCTAGTCGTCTCTATTCCTAATATGGAATAGCCCAGGAATACCTGATCTCATTGTGAGGCGCTTTCTGAGGGTATGTGGGCCCTCCTTGCTGGGTTGTACCAGCGACAAGACGTCGGCCAAGGACCTCATACTCCTGACTGTACCCTCTCGAGGGGTCTTTCGCTTTCCATCTAAATTTGCGAAGCTGAATGAATAACACTAAAATCTTCCGCATTTGAAGCCGTGATGGCGAGTCATCATCATGTGTTTTATCCTCATCAGGATATTTTCGTAGAAACAAGTTACTTCTAGAATATTTTCCTTCTACTTGTAGCAACGAGCCGGTTTAACGCAAAGGATATTGAATGGTTATCCGGGCTTCCATGTCTTGCGGCAGGACGGTGACCACATCACATCGCGTATTACATACTCCTAACAGACATGCTCAATCTTCTCGGGCTTGCCATCTCTTGGTCCAAGATCCGTCTTCAGCGTCCTCCCAAACAGCTCCAGCAGTACCTCGAAGCAGATCTTCGTGATGGCCGGGTCGTATCGCCCCTTACTTAGTTCGTCGCGGATGAAGGCATGTTGCGCCCACGCGAACTCGTAGAAGCTGAAGACGACCCCGGCCTCCCTCAACTTCTGCCGGATGAGGTCCCGGCCCGCATCTGGAACGTGTGTGTCCTTGATGCCAAATATCATGGCGACCTCTCCCTTGATCTCGTGGAGCTTGTCGATTGTGTGGTTGCTCTCTGCTGGCGCTTCAGCTGATGTGGTGGCCCCGGAATGCGGACCGAGCGTTCGGGAATGGACATCTGTTGCGAAGTAGGCCACGCAGGCCGAGATTCGGGGGTCCAGCTATGAGTTTTCGTTTCAGCGAGCTTCTTGGGACTTAGGATTATTCGCACAGGAGTCGGAAGCAGACTTACGCTAGCACGAAGAGCAAGATGGCCGCCGAGGCACATGCCAGTTGCCCCGATCAGCCCGGTACATGTCGAGAGGCTGAGGAGGCAGTCTACGGTCTTGGAGGAATCTGCATCATAGGATTGCAATGTCTGTTTCACCAGCCGACAGTTACTTAGGCACTCTAGAGATTTCTTGTGTTAATTGTGGCAGCCCTGTATACCTTCTTCACCTTCCATTCGTTGCCTTGGTCGGTTCCCGGTACATCATAGGCGAGCGCATCCGGCCCAGTGAAATCATGATACGACGAGGGCGCGGCAACGATATATCCCTGGCCGGCTATCTGCCTAGCAAATCGAGCCACGGGGCCCGTCACTACTCATCGATTAGTCGTGTTCGGGCTTCGAGGCATTCAATTAATGCGGTCTATGTACCTTGATAGATCTCACTAAATAGAGCAATGCCAGGAAACCGCCTAGGTCCAGTCAGCCCTGAATGCTCGTCCACCACCAGGGCGGTGCTAGTTGCGCAGCCTTACGCATTCGGATATTGCGGAATGGTCGGATGGAAGACGAAGATCCCTAGCCACCACAATTAGCCCCGGATCCGGAAGGTTACGGCAGAGAACTCGAGGGGCTCTCACTCATGGAAGTCTCCTTCCCGTCCACATTGATTTGGGCATCGACATGACTCTCTTTGACCAACATACTGACTAGACTTCAGTTCGTATAATGCGCTGGCAACTTGATGGGACTACGCCGCTTGCGCTATCTTCACACGGCAAAATGCGACGGTGAACCCCGCGCTTGCTCTGATGGCGGGGCAGTTACGATAAGAGGGTGGGGGCCAAGTAAGGCTTGGTTGCGTGGGTACTTCGATGGGCCTCGTGAGGCTGAGTCTTATCTCATCTCAGATCTGGAGCCAGAGTCTAGGCATTGCTTTCACCGTTATAACGATATTTTGCCATAGCAATATCGACAAATGTGCCTTAATAATATGAAGTTCCCCATTTCCTATACGAACTTGCCAATTCTGTAGAATTGTAGGTATCTAGAATTTAGTAGCACCAAGTCCTGTTGGCATAGAACCGATCACGAGATTATTCATGGTCGCATCTGTATAGTTAAGATTATTGTATGGAATGTGTCATGTCAGCGGTTAGGTATCGGAATTGAGCCGTTAGCAGCATGGAAAGTCTCGTTTTCGGTAGACTCCAAACGAGGCAAAGAGATGTCCACCAAGACTATTTTCCCACCTCCTTTCTACACAACATATCCGCTCGTTATCCTACACGGCCTCGCACTTTTCATGCCTTCCCAGTTTTTCGTATTTGCCCGTGCTATAGCCGTTGATTCGTGAGGTGGAAAGAAAGCCACCCCAGGGGGGCGGGAGTCCTCATACGAGATCGAAGTCTTGGAGACGAACTCCGGCTTTCCGCAGGACCTCTGGTGCGACTTCAAGCCTGTGCGGTTTTCTCTGGTGATATGTAGGACGGATTCCCATCTCGGTCAGAAACTCGGCGGGGTCCGTCTTGAGCGTCTGCGTACGTGTGTCTAGGATTCCAACGCGGTAACCATCGATGGCTGGCTCCCGGACCAGAGACATGACTGGCCGATAATAGCCCGGCAAAGTGCCGTAGATGCCTTCGCCGTGCATCAATCCTTTGACATGGCAAGGCCCCACTACGTTCCACTTCGAACCACCGGCCGGGGCTTGCCGGAGCACGATTGGTAACCTGCATCCGAGTACTACGCAAATAATATCGCCAGAGCGGGTTTCCGAAGGTGCAAGCCCAATATAGCCCTCCGAGGAAGAGAAGATGTGTCTCCCCATAAGAAGCCTATCGGTCTCCGCCAGATACGTTGCCATGTCGGCTGATGGGCATCGATAAACTTGATCCCAGTCCCACGAGCCGTCAGCTTTCCGGCTTGAATGCAGTTCCTTCTTAGTTTTCTCAAAGTTAAGAAGTTCCTTAGCTGGAAAAAAGGTCTCGTCGAAGATATCTCCATAGACGACTCGCAAACAGGCATCCAGCAGTGTTCCGCCCCCAATGTACGGTCTGTTATCTACACTCTTTTTATTCCCTGCCCAGTGAAATCGGCGAAATCTCCCGAGGATGCATTTAGAGTAACGTCTCTTTCCGTTTGTTAGTCCATAAGATTTACAAAGTGTTTCGATGACAGCTTTGAGTTTATACTCCCCCTCAGGATCGACATGATGTACGTGTTGCACTACAGCAACCCGCACACCAGTGATGCGAAGAACCCCGTTCCCTAGATACTTCGCTTGCGCAGATATCCAGCCGGACGCGCTCCAGGGCGAATATAGCTGTCTCTCGGCCTGTAGCGGGCATGACCAGTCGGGCACCCAGGTAGGCATGTGTCTAATCGACCTAGACACAAGTTCACAGGACTCGAGAAAATATGTTTTGCAGGAGTGGGTGACGATCCGCAAACAGACATCGATGAAGAGCTCAGTAGGTTCGATAGAGTAGTCTGGTATCATACCCTGAAGCGGATCGTCTGGTTCAAGTAGACTCTGAATCGCGTAGATAAAGTCCCGGGGATCGGTACACTTTAGTCCTTGGCAATAGTGCCTGAGGTTATTGGAGCCATGACACATAGAACTCCCCAAGGCAATAGTATATGCTAACTTCATCCCATGTGAGAGAAATTCGACTTCGGTTCCGGGTCGACGATACAACTTTACGGTCATAGCGCATACTGCGGGCTTAAAATGATGCCAATCTATGAGCATCGAGCCACACTGCAGGCTCGCGTGGGTAGACGCATAAACCTCCTGGCGAACCCAGAGGCGCTCGAACCATGGACGGTTAAAGAGGAGTCCTATGGCCCGAAAATCTCTTTCGCTATAGCGAAGGGGCACACGAGTGTCCGCTAATTCTGGTTCGTTCCCTCCCAGGTCGGACGGGCGTAAGCTTATTTCGTCCAAGTCCACCACGACTCTTCTTCCTAGATAATCGAGTAGTCTCATAGCATGACCACTGTCGTCCTCCTCGGGCCCAAGCCATATTAGGACTTGCGACGCTCTCGCGTATACATTCGTCATAATTGAGACCTGGTGGCCTCGTTCGGCGACATTGTTCTGGTCGATGCAGATGGCATCTATCCAAAGGGTCCGGCTTTCTCCGGTCCGTCGGAGATGTCTCAAGGCGACATCCAAATTCTCCGTTGCCATAATCGTGTTTGCATCGTCGTCGGCGCCATCCGCGATAATCGGCTTGGGGTTGTCGGTCGAACCCCAAGCATACGACAGCGCTTCATAACTGGGGTGCGTCGGATACTTTTCATTATTAGCTTCACCGTCATTGGAGGCGTGTATCCCTTTGCTCCATCGGGCGCTCAAGGGAATGAAGGTATGCTTCAGAGTAATTCGGATCGGATCAGAGAACTCTCCAGGCTTCAGGCTCAAGAGCCTGATCTCGAGCTCTTCTGTACTCAAGGGGTTGTACTGGTAGGTTGTCATCTCAATTATATAGTAAGCTTCACCTAGATTGGAAATGAACAGGTGACATAGGAGAAGAAATCGCTCTGTATGGTGAAGATAGTAGGAATAGTGGTACGGAGGAGGTCTCCAGCGTCAAAGCGCCTCACCCCGCCGATATATTGGGAGGGCGTTATCATGAATGCAGTCTTGATTGGTTATATGATATTCAGCTGGTCTGCTAGCTCAAATGCTCAGCCCATCTAACGTGGCCCTGCGGAAACCCATCTGAATATCAAGGTAGTTGGTAGCCAGCTCACCTTTACAAGGGAATGAGAAAGAGTCTCTAGTAACGCCAGTCACTGAAGGCTTTCGTTAAAAAGGTGATCAAACGACCTTTCATAGCAAAAGCCAGTCCAGTGTATTCAGTGTTGTTCTCTCTTTGATGGGGAGAATTTGTTAGGCAGGTGGCTTCCCATATATACAGCTCCCAGGTAAGTGCCACCTGCAATGACAGCTACGTACTCAGCGACGTCGGCATAAGACCCTTTAACGTTAAGGCATTGCTCATTCATTAGCTGTGTAAATACCCCGGCCTAGATAACTGGGTAATCTTAGGGAAACATTTCTCATAGATGCGGTACCCGTAAACTCTGCAAGATCAAGTTCACAATACTCAAAAACCCTTCGCCGAGGATGAAGCCCTGCACCGCACATGGTTAGCCGTGGTCGATCCTACCCTAGGAAAGAACAACTCAAAGTCTATCGAACAAACTTACCGACGCCAGCACGATGAGCGGCGTATCCTCCCTGCCGAGGCGGACCCTCCAGTACCAGTTGGCCAGCCCGCCGATCGTCCGCGCCAGGGTGAAGGAGGGCACGTTGTACATGCCGACGGCGACGGCGATGCCGCCGGGCACGTAGGGGGGCCAGGCGGCCCGGCCGGCGCCGCGCGTCCGGAGCACGGTGAAGACGGCGAAGAGGGCGGCGGCGCCGACGGCGAACTCGCGCGCCATGGGCGGCAGGCCCTCGCCCGTGACGAGGCGCGCCGTAAAGATCCAGACGAACGCCGTGGGCACCTGGAAGAGGTCCCCGGGCACCTCGTACACGGACGTGTAGAGCCTGTAGATGAAGGCGCTGACGACGGCGCCGACCGTCGCCCCGATGACCTGGCCCCAGAACTGGGCGTTGGGCGCCGCCCCGAGCAGGTGGCCCGTCTTGAGGTCCTGCATCAGGTCGCCCGCCTGCATCGCGCCCGCCTCGGACACGGCGCCGGCGACGAGGTTGATGAGAACGCTCGACTTGTGAGACTGCGGAATGATGAGAGCAAAGAAGAGCTGTGCCAGCTTGCTGATCCCGGACACCGGGTTCAGATCCGTCTCCCCGAGAGCTCGCACGCCCATGATGCTCAAGATCAGCGCCATCAAGACCGCTATGAACGTCGCGTAAAGCGGGACTAGGTCTCCGAATGTGATGTAGATACTTGCGACGCAGAAGAGAATCGACCCGACCAGTCCGATGCTGACGATCTTGCCGCCGACTAACTGCTCGGGTGGAGCATCATCATGATCCCAAGCTTTCAGGGCGCGATCGTGTCGCTGCTCAAAGGCGAGACTTGGCAAGTGGTCGACGCCACCGGCGGTTGATGTCGAGTCCCTATTACCGGTTGTTGGTCTCGAGTCGACATCCTCGGTTTCAATAGCCGTATATCCGCTTGAGCGGCGGCCAAATAGATCTTTGAGCCCACTGCGGTCGTACTGCTGTTTTGCAGCAGTGACTAACGCTGGGGTATATTGGACAGCAGCTCCAAACGCAATGAAGCTTAGACTTATCACGGCATCAGCAAGCATAATAGCTAGGGAAGTCCAGACAATCCATCCCTTGCTGCCCGTTTCCCAGTCGTCAATGGGTCCCGGTGCCCAACCACGGTTTTTCGCAAGGGGCGAAAGGACAGCCCAGCCCAGAATAGCCCCCAAGAGCATGTGTATGGTAGTCTCAGGACCCATTATAATGCCCTGGCCAACATATGCTAAACTCGGGTTTAGAGTCCAGAGCCAAGTATCTGCAGCTACGGTACCGAAGATCGGCAGGTTCCGCAGTATCGGCAAGAAGTAAGTGCAGATAGTGTAAACCCCAGAGATTCCAAAGGTGATCAGAAGCAACCGGATATTCCTTTTCCAGTTATACTTCTGTTCCTCCTCGATACGGTGAGGGCAACCTACTGGGTCAACTCGCGCATCTTCATCGTCCGTGTCTTGGGCTTCTACAAGCGGTCGGTTCTCGAGCGCTAGACTTCCAAAAGTTGCGGCTTTGGATGGGTCCAGCGTGCCACTGACCTGATTCTGTCCCTTGCCATGGAGAACACCGATAAGAACAGCAGTACTAAATCCACTAGGAAACTTCAGTTGCTCTCTAATAATGACTTGTCGTCGCCTACAGAGTTTAGCTCCTGAGCATGTGCAATATGCAAAATCTCGGACTTACAAGGGAACGGCAAAGATGACACCGAAGTAGCAGAGGCCCAAAGACCATATTATCAGCTTCCACATGCTTAGGTGGAGAGGGCCCTGTTCCGACGGCTTGAGCAGGTCCTCCA
Source organism: Monosporascus sp. CRB-9-2 (assembly GCA_004155915.1). Taxonomy (NCBI): domain Eukaryota; kingdom Fungi; phylum Ascomycota; class Sordariomycetes; order Xylariales; genus Monosporascus; species Monosporascus sp. CRB-9-2. The sequence continues at coordinate 149,472 of QJOA01000028.1, read as the reverse complement.
TGGCGGGTATCTGGATTCCCATCGGATCAGCTCTTTAGTCTCCACCACACCGCTCCCAACGGACACTCACCACACCAACGAACCCGCAACCCAGGGGCACTATGGCCATGCCGCCGGCAACGGACTGGACGAGCACGTTCTCCACGGGCGAGAAGGGGAAGGCGAGATGCCGGGCTAGGAGCTTGAAGATGCCGAAGCCCATGAGGCTGGCCGGCATCGTCATCATGCTGATCCATCCCGTCTGCAGGCCGAAGTACATGTTCGAGAAGCAGATGACCAGCCCGATCAGTAATCCGACCGCGACGCCGCGAACGGTAAAATGGCGGCCCTCCGGGAGGACCTTGACGCGTTCCGGCTCATCGGCGGGACGCGGGATCGGGTCATCCGAGGTCTCCCCCAGTCCTCTGTTGGGCGGCATCGCGACGAATCAGCTGAAGGCGCTATATATGTACATATGTGTAAGAGGGAGAGCCTCCCTGGGGTTGAAACGAGCAAGGAGGCACTGTTTTCAAGACGGTGAAAGACATGGTGTCGGTGCCGATCATCTCCCGATGGACATGGGGAAGGCAGGTGGTTGGCATGCGTATTACGTGATAGGCTAATACTACAATACCATCGGAGATAAGAAACACGGCATTTCTTATCTTGCCGGCTCCACATTAGCTACATAGTGTAACTATACTTGCCCTTTTTACATGATATACTAAGGGCTTTTCTCGACTCCGTTTTCAAGATGTCGTACATCATACTAAGTTAGAGATCGCAGGCCGTAACGGATTAATATAATCTGTCGGCAGATGTGGTGATTTGTTAAGAGGGTTTTAAAGCGCCCCTAGGACTGCAAGGACAAAGGGATGGCAGCCTATGTGTGGCTGCTACCCCAGTTGTAAATGGAAAACTTAGAACAGGACCCCAGGCTGAAGACTTGCAACACTTTTGCCGACATACCGTTTATTATCCTATCGTCGAGAATCTATGGTTGCCTCGAATAAATATATGTTAGTCGTAACTAGCACATTTATCTACAGCGATCTTGTAGTACGCACAATTCGGCGTAATAGGCCGCTGTACTGAACATAATCTCCAAACTACCCCAGCCCATCCTTAAAGCCAGATGGCTTCTTATTGCCATACGAAGCATTTCGCCTCGTTTGGTTACTTAATTAAACGCAGCTAAGAGTCTGCGTGTTGGTCTCACGTTGGACTGCACCCTTTCGCAGAGTAGAGACTGCAAAATCCTTTAACAGAGCACATCCAACGCTGTACCGGTTTGTTATTACAGATAAGTAATACGGATATATATGTATGGTATGGAGGTACATGGACAACCGGCTGGTAGCGCTACCACGGCTCATACCATGCGATCTGGCCATGGTATTCTATGCTGCACTGCACCTCATGGGCCTCGACCTCATAGTACTCCGAGTATCATATCTACGTCCGCTTCAAAGTCCTAGATACCCATCTTCCAACCCCCCACTATTCATACTTATTCCTGCCCTTCTCCCTCCCTCTTCCTCTCCCCCTCCCCCTTTTCCTCTCCCTCTCCCCCTTTTCCTCTCCCTCTCCCCCTTTTCCTCTCCCTCTCCCCCTTTTCCTCGCCCGTACCAACCCTTCACGCGATGAACCTCACAGCGAAACTCTCAGAACCCGAAACTATCGAGCAGCGCGCTGGCGTCGGGCTCCTCGAAGAACGTGGGCTGGGGCTTATTGGCAGCGGCGGCACCACCGGCCCCGGTCTTCATGGCGCCGCCGGACGGGGCCGAGACCTGCGGCAGGTCCGCCACGACGAGGGTGCTGCCGCGGCGCAGCATCCTGCGGGGGTCGATGGGGGCGCCGACGTCGCCGCCGGCCGCGCGCTGCGGCGGCTGGCGGAGGAACTCCCAGTTGCGGACTGCGGGGGACGGGGTTGTTCGTTAGATATTCCGTGCATACTTGGAAGATAGAAAGTAGCGGAAAGCAAAGAGACAGAACGTACCGAGATCGAGACCCAAAAGATCGCACCCCATGCGGTCGTACAGCCTGGCGTTGTGTACGACGAACTCATATTCGGTGCGTGGCGTGACCTTGGACGCTCCGCGCAGCGTCTGCAGCGTCTTGTCGCGCAGCTGCGCGTACAGGACCACGAGGGCCGGGTCGTCCGTGAGGAAGAGCTTGGACTTGAGGTCCGGGGAGGGCGGCGTCTCCAGGAGCGTGTACACCGGTGCCTGCGAGGAAGCCGTCAGCTTTTCCGTTGTATGAAATCTGAAGAGCGCCTGTTGCCTAGGTATCCAGTGACCACGGAATGGATGAATGCATTGAAATACCATGAACTGTTGTGATAACGAGAAGGGGGAATTGAAATAGGAGACTCACGATCAACGCCCGCACAGCCATGTCCCTCCGCCTCAACATCCAAAACGCCCACGATGCAAGCCATCGGTTTCCTTCCTGCGCAGCTCGGGTTAGGACCTCCTCCTCAAGGAGCTTTTTGAGAACCGGTCCGTTATCGCCCTCGTAGACGCGCGTGACGGCAATGGCGAGTTGCAGATCGCCAATCTGGTTCAGGCAGATATTGACAGCGTCCTGAAGGTGATCCGCGAGGAGGAAGAACGCGGCGGCGTATTCTGCAGAAGGCGATAATTAGCATCGGCTCATTCACCGCTTAAGCTTAACATCTTTCCCTTTCACCGGTTCACCTAGGTGCCCCACTGGATAGTATTTCTGAGAAATAATGAGATAGAATGGAGACTCAAGGAAACATACCAAAACGCCGCTTGCTCAACAGCGCGTAAGCGTTCTTGAGCGCCGAGGTTCTCCACTTGGGGTCCTCGAAGTTGTTAGCCAGCAGCTTCTGCGTGGCCGCCTGCTCCCGGTTCCAGTGGGCCATGCGCCAGAGCCCCTGCAGGACGGCCTTCTTGCGCAGCGCCAGGTAGAAGAGGCTGCAGTCGACGGGGTTCTTGAGCTCGCTCTTGGTGTACTCGTTGCGGGCTATAATCTCGAACTGCGCTTTCTACATGTGACGCAGATATGAATACATTAGTTTTGGTTTGGTTTACCGGGGGGAAGGGGAAAGGAAAGACGAACCACGGCCGTAAGATCCCCAAGCCACATAAAGATGCCGCTCTCCCTGGCGTTCTCCCAGAGCATGGTGCCGTGGTACTGGCGGGTCACGAAGTCCGTCAGGATGTCCTGACTGGTGGAGTGGAAGGCCCAGCTGATCTCACGCCAGGACATGTGGACGTGCTGGTTGTCGTCGTCGTCGACGCCGTTGTTGCCGTCAACTGAGGAGGAGGCGTTGTTGTTGTTGTAGCCCTTCTTTGTAATGTTGTCGCTGGCGCGGCGCTGATGGCCGGTCCGGCGCCGCCTCGCCAGCAGCGCGTGCTGCCGGAAGAACAGCATGAAGCGGGCTCCGTTCTCGTCCATGGAGCGCCGCTGCTTCTCGACGACGCCGGTGCACTCGACGATGTCGAGGAGCTGGATCTGCTCGTGACCCGAGAGCTGCGGGATGGCGACCTCCTGCAGCTTCTCGCAGATGCGGCTCGCCGTATCCTCGGAAAAGGTCATCTCGTCCGCTTCCTCGTCGTCGCCATCGCGGTTGAACGATAGCCTCCGCGTGAGGTACGAGGGGCCTCTGTGGCCGTTCGTTGTCCTTGAGCTCTTTTGGTGGGCTGGTTAGATCTGAGGGCACTATGACTTGGCTAGGACGGTAGGTTGATATAGTAAGTAGACGTACCTTGTTACTGCCGTAAAATTCGGAGAGGTCCAGACCAAGGTAATCATCGATCACATCGCCCTCGACATGGTACCTCAGTGTGTAGTTCAGGGCCAGCAGGACGCGCTTGACAACGTGGTTCTTGCCGGCCAAGATGCACTGGCTCAGGAACTGGGGGTGGAACACGGGTAGCGGGCCGTTGAGCCTCTGCACGACATCGAAGAGGTCGCGCGTGCCGTCCCTGTCGCTGCGGTGGCGGTAATGGTGCGGGACGCGGGCGATCTGCTGGCCTCCTCCTCCCAGGGGGACCGCCGCGGCTGTCGGGAAGTGCCTGTCGTAGATGAAGAGCTGGTTGCCGGCGCCGACGACGAGGTCTCCGTCGCTAAGCCAGGTAGAGTCGCCAATGGGGTGGGGGGTGAGGTCGCGGATGTTGAGCTCGCGCAGGGGCGCCCAGGCGGGTCCCCTGTTGAGGTAGTCAAAGCGCAGCTGCGAGAGGAGGACGACGCGGTAGGGGAAGCCGACGGCGAGGATCGACTGCGAGTCCGGGGTGGACGTCCAGTCGAGGTCCCGCACGGCGTTGTGGCTCTCGAAGTCACGCGCCCACTCAAGCCGCGCGCCCCGGATGTCCCAGATGGACACCTCGGACCGGTCTCGGTTCACGAGCGCCGCCTTCTTCCTCGTACTGCCGCTGACCAGCGACGGCTCCGTGACCCCCGTCTCCATGGAGGACGTCGACAGCCACTCCACTCGCCGGTGCTGCGGGTCGACTCTGGCTGTCCAGAACTCGACGCGGCCTGAGTAGGTATAGGAGACGGCGACGTCGCGGGCAAATACATCCAAGAATCCGGATATGACATGTGGCGCACCTGCGGGATCCACTGGTAGGACGTACGCAAGATTGCCCGAGTCTTCAAGTGTAAAGGTACAAAACTCTTGAATAGGAGACGCGGCTCCTTTGTGGCCGTTGGTCTGATGACTGGCATCGCGGCCGGAACTAATCGGAAGATGGATCTCCCATACTACTCCACGCCGCTCCGAAGTAACGGTGGCGATATGTGCGACGGAGATGTCATCTTTATTCTGACGCGGAAGCACTAGAATGCATAGAGGCTTTCCGGCTATATCGTACGTGCACTCGCCCATCAGAGTAGGCACTGGTGCTCTGCAATCCCATACAGCAACGCTGTCGTGATGTAAAAACACGACAAAACTGCCACCTCGTATCAGACATATGCGATGGATATGTCGCTTCTCCGGGATGAGTTTAGGCCGCAACAGTTCCGTCCGCCGCGCGTTCGGAGCATGTTTCCAGACCACGCTCTCCCCATGCTGCGTTCTCGAGACTATGGCGTGGCCGCTGAAATTCCGCACGATCTTTTTAATCGACGCCGAATGTCCCGACCATGTCGCGCGCGGCGTCAGGCGTCCCGTCTTGAAAGTCGGATCGAGCAGGTCGGCAATGCTGCTCTCGAATATCTCGACCTTCCCGTCAAAGTGGTGCATCAGCAGGTACAGATTTCCTGCAGCTTTATTGCAATAACTCAGGATCTCGACGTGCGGAGTCGGCGTCGTCGTCGAGGGTCCCAGAAAGTCGAAGTCCTTCGACTTCACGTACGCCACATTATCGATATTGTTCGTCGCCTTCGACTTGGCGCTGACGTTCTCGAGCGCCCAGGCGGACATGCTTCCCCGCCCGTCAAAAACGACGCATAGTTCCGTATCCCGGTTCGCGATGGAGAGCAGATACTGCAGGGCGACATCCTCCTTCTGCTGCGCGTCTCCTCGTTCCTGGACCGCCTTCTCCGTCGCATTCGCGAGGTCCCGCTGGCTGACGATGAACGCCCACCTCAAGTCGTTTTTTCCCTCCTGGTACCCGGACACGCTCCTGATGGCCCGAACGAGATCAACCTTGCCCCAGAGCCTCAGGTTCTGGCACCCGTAGCCGTCGGCGGCGCCCGTCCAGACGCGCACGACGCTGTCGGCGCAGAACGAGTACAGGATGTTCTCAATGGACTGGTCGACGTGGAAGGGCTTGCGCCACTGTATGCTGACGACGGCGCGGGGGTGCGGGAGGTACCCGAACTCGAAATGGACCTCCTCGAAGCCGAAGTTCAACCTGCGCCAGACCTTGACCAGGCGGTCGTGGTAGCCGACCGACGCGATGTACGACGAGTCGTGCGAGAGCAGCGCGGACTTGGCGGGGCTCGCGAGCGGTTGGGTCCAGTGGCACGAAGAGGGAGTCGACGCCGTGTTATAGAGCCGGAGGGCGTTGCGGCCGACGAGGAGCTCTTCGGAGCTGCCCCAGGAGAGCGTCGCCGGTGTCGGGGCGTCATCGTCGATCTCGAAAGCCGTCTGTAGAGCCCACTGTATATACGTATACGATCAGCCACGAACCATCTATGTTATAATATCCCATCTAGTCGCGTCTCGCTAATATTCCAGGCAGCCCAACCTTAAGCGCATCATCTCCAGTCTCGATCGGTCGATACACCCTAACATTCGCGCCGGTACACGCGGCTATCTTGCCCGAGGACTCATCGAAAGCGACGGCCTCCAGCTTCCGGTCGTCGTCATCGTATATAGTTTGCACTATGGTGTCTGGGTCGGAGAGGATGGCGAGGGCGTTGCCGGTGATATAGACGATAATGCGCCGGCCGTCCCAGTAGCCCGTCGCCAGAGCTTGGAGGCGAGCTTCGGGCCTGCCGGGAAGGACCGCCTTCATAGTACTATCGGAGCAGCGCGTTCGAGGGTGGCATTGCTTAAAAGGAGGTAGGGGATGGTTCGGTACTGATTATCAAGTGGGGATGCGCGTCTGGCGAACTCGGAAACACCTGGACCCCTGTCGCTTTGTTCTCTCACTCTTGGACACGGGCTGACACTGTCGGGAGAAGCTTGCGATGCCTGGAGTAGCAGATTATTCCCGGTTTGCTTGTGTATCACCAAGTGAACCCAAAGCTTGTAATTGATTATAGGGTGAGTTGTATGGAGAACGGTAGCGATGGGCCCCTAAGTTAATTGTGTAAGGTGAGGAAGGTAATAATAACATGAGATAGATGAGATTCGCACCTTGGGTTCGTTTCGACTGCAGGATGACGTGGGGTGCCCATCGCACTAATGTGCACCTAAATTAGGAGTCTAAATCACCTGCCGTTCTAAATTCGTTGCTATGGCCTCCTGACTTATACCAGATCTATACCTGCATGCCTAGCAGAACCCCCTTATTCAGCAGGCAGTTCCTCGCCGTTAGGTGGGCATCGATTCCCTTAAGCCTAGGAGTTATTATATATGCGAATTAAAACAAAACCATGATCTGAATCCGCTTTCGAAGCTTCTCATATGTAGATATACAGGGTATCTATCGATCCTCAAATAACCTAACCAAAGTCAAGCCAGGGGGGGTATCACTATTTATTTCCAGTTCCGCACAATCCTATAACCAAGCCATTGCCTCTCCTTTTCAAAACAAACAATTCATCAACCCCAGAAACTTTTGTAGGCACCTAGGTAGGCAGCCATTCAACAAACCCCTCACACTCACTGCGCCCACGAGACCCTAAGGTTCCTCCTCGAGCGACTAGTACTGGCCCTCGCGCTGGCGCCGAGTTCCGAACCCCTGATCGCGGAGGAGGGGGGCCCCGCCGCCCGCCACGCCGTCGTGCGGCTCGGCACGGGCGCCAGCGGCGTGGTCGACGGGCCGGACGGGCGGCTCAGGGCCCCCAGCAACGGCAGCCGCGGGCGGCCGGGGGTCGGCACATAGACCTCACGGTCCTCCTGGGCGAAGGCGGCCGCCGGGACCACGACGGTGGCATTGGCGTTCACGCTAGCACTGTTCGTATTTGCGTGGTCCGCCGTCGGATGCCAGGTGTGATGGGGAAGGAACAGACGGCGGCGAGCCTGGTCCTGCGTCACCTCGTTTTCCCGCGCGTCTTCGGCCATCTGGACCGTGCTCGTGAAGTCCTCCTGCTGCTCCTCACGCTGGGAAACCAGCAGCCTATCCGCCGCCGCACGGTCGCACCAGCGCTCGAGGCCGTGCCTCAGGAGCCGCCTATCGTGCTTCTCCTGGACGTGGTTGACGGTGAGCGCGCGGCCGGCGCGCTGCAGGGACGCGAGGCCCCAGCCGCGGAGGGCGCGCGCGGCTGCCCTGTCCTGCAGGTGGCCGGCGGCGTCGTGGGCTAACAGCCGGCGTTCCGCCGCGGAGTCACGCCACCGGGTCAGGGTTTTCTGCTTCTGCTTGGATCTCACCTCGCCGGCGGATGTCGTGCGCGCCCTCTCGAGAGCGCCGGCGCGCCACGCGTCGAGCGCCTGCCCCGTTCGCTGCCACTCGCGGCTGATGACGACTTCCTCGAGGCTCGCGTTCATGGCCTCGAAGCGGTCGAAGCTCGGCTGCAGCTTCTGACGCCACTGCGCGATGCAGCGCTCCCCCATCCCCTTCTTGACCCTGCGGCGGGCTTCTGAGTGGGCCTTCTTGATGTCTCGCTTGTGTTTCGCCTCGGCCGAGGTCCTCCATACCAGGATCGCCTCTTGGGTCTTGTAGTAGTAGTCTGCTTTCGTTGCATAAGTCTGCCGCTTCTGCTGTACCTCGGTAGCCTGCTCCGCCTTAGCTCGCCAGACGGGCAACGTCTTGCCGGCGCTGTTAGAGAAGTTGATGCCTTTGGCGAGAGACCCCATCTTCTCCTGGCGGGGCAGTTCGTCTTGCCAGACTTTTTGCCACATCTCTAGTGCTTCAACCTTCATGGACTTATGAATGGCAGCTTCTCTTGCGGCTGCCTTCCATGCTCGTAAGGCACCCGTCGTATTATAGTAATATATAGCACGGTCACTATATGTTTTGAAGACGGCCTTCCTCGCAGACTCGTTATCCTTGGCAACTCTCCATTGCTTCAGGCCTCCCTTGGTCCGTTGTAAGCAATACTCTTGATTGGCTATTACGTGGAGCACGGCATCGTCATCCTCATGGTCAAACCAGGCATCGAACGCCCAGCTCTTCATTCTCAATACTTTCCGTTTCTCTCGTGAAGATGCTATCCAAGGTTTCAGCGCATATTCGACACGGAGCTTTTGCTCAACTCTTTCGGCTTTCTCTTCAAGTTCCTTGGACCCGTTTGACGTTTGGGCCCAAGCGGTGATTGTGCCTAGAAGAAGAAGCTTTTGCCGGTCTCGAGAAAATAGATATTCGGAACCGCGTAGTTCAGCAGCACGCTCCCGCCATGGCTCAACAGTCTTCTGAAATGCGAACTCCTTGACTTTCGTTACGTGGCTCAAGGTGTAGCTCTCCCAAGCGTTGAAAATTCGCATGCGGAGGATGTGTCGTCGCGCAAGCATGGTCCTCTCGTCCAGCTCATCCTCTAATTTTTCATCTTCCACCTTCTCGTCCGGAGCCTCCGCTACCGGCTTGTCCAGGCCTGAATCTGTAGCTTTTGCTTTGCTTTTTGTAGATATCTGAGCATCATTCAGTCGAGTGCCTTTCTTCGATCGAGCGGCCAGCGCCCTTATTGACGACAACTGCTGCGTCAATTGGGCCGTATGCTGCCTCTCTTCCGCGTAACTCTCCTCGCTATCATCACTCGCAGTTCGTTCGTCGGCTGCTGCTACTGTATGTACTCGTGCGCGCTCCGGTGCACCGGCCTCTTCTGCTCGTTTGGCCAATGACCGCATCATCAAATATTTTCGAGCCATTTCAGCCTTTTGGTGCATCTCAGCTGAGCGACTGTCCTCGTCGAAAAGTTCATCTTCCTCGTCAAATACAGGTGCATCCGGCGTGGTCGCTGCAGGGTCCACAGGTTCCAAAGGGGCCATAGAATCAAGCAACGTTTCGTCGGGCCGATGGCGGAGGCCGAACGTTTTAGACTTCAAGCTCATCTCGTACACTTTGGCGGCCATGCGCGCCTTCTTGGATTCCTGCGTAGATCGGTTAAACCACCGGACAAAGGCACGCGATAGCATCAGGTTCTCATGCGCCTTAAGTGCAACCCTTTCCATCGGGTCCAGCGGTTCCTCCTCGATCTCCTGTGGGGGACATCTCCGACATCGTTCTTTGGCGCGCCGTCTCCACCGGGCAAAGGCGTTCTTGGTGGCAAAGATTTGGTAGGTCCGGGCGGCTATCTGCTCGGTGCGCTTAGAGTATATATTGGAAGGGAGGTAGGGCGGAGGTACCTCTTCAGCTTCTGCGGAAAGAATTCTCCATGCGCGGAACATGTCCTCCACCACCCCTACCATGTCGGCCTCGAGGGCGGCGTGGTACTGATCCCATCTGACATTGATTTCCTCCGACTGTCTCTGCCATTGACGAAGAGCGTCCAGGACGGAAAATTTGGCGTGATACCTGTCATGGAAAGCGATCGCGCTGTATTCGAGGTTTTGTTCGATCCTGGACTGAGCAGCTTCGGCATCCTCGACAGGGTGAGAAACCTTGCTGACAGGGTCAACAAAGTGTATATCGGGCTCGCTCCTGGGGATTGTATAGCTATCATTTTCGTCAAGCGGGGTGTAGACCCCATCCTTCGGGATTGTATAGTCATCGGTGGTTTCACCGGCATTTGAATAGTCGTCCTGACCATTATCCGTACTAGGGTATCCGTCGTCCCCTTCTTCGCCAGGGGCATGACGACCTGCGGCGCCACGCGAAATTGAAACACCGTCCGATGTAGAGTACGCATCGGTGTAGTCGTCGCTCGTATCGCCTGGGCGCAATGGCGGGACATCGAGTTCGATAGTGATGTTCATACGCGACAGCACGGTCCTGAACTTGTCCATAAGTGATCCGCGACCGAACACGCCTCCGACCTTGAAGACCAGCTTCGTGATCTGCTGGTCATCCTCCGGGTGGATGCCGTATTCGGGAAGGACCTCATTGTAGGCCTTCAACAGGGCGGGAATCGGGCGGCGATAAGCTTCAGGTAAGGTGGGTAGGAGGTCCTCCGCCCTCACTACTATGTCGTAGAGGATCTTGATGTCTGCGCACCAATTGAGTTAGCACTGAAGGTGAGGTAGAACCCAATTGGTCAGTCGGGGGGACGCAATTACGGTCATCAGAGTACTCCGGGCGATGGCTAGCAGGCATATAGGAGGCGGGAGAAGCAGGCGAAGCATTCAAGTCATGCTCCTGGAAATCCGACCTCACAGAGGCAGAAGCAGACGGTCGACGCCGTGATGGATATGCCATTGTGTAGCCGCAACAGCTGCGAACCTCAGCATGGTCGACGCCTCACCGCGGACTCGTGGATGTTGCTAAAAAAGAAGCTGAACCGTAATAGCTGATCAACGGGGGTGGATTGCCCAATGATATTTTGAGCTGGTAATATCCCAGCGGTGAATCCGAGATTACGGAATATGGAGGCTGCTGTACTTGATATCCAGCGCGTTGTCGCGTCGCATTTCCACTTAGAAACTCAATCTTTAACGGGGCTGGCATTGGTGGGGCACCCTCGGGAGTGGCCGACCCAGTTAACCGCTAAGTCTCCCCTAAAAAGGTACATTGCAGGGCTCGAGCAATTAACTAATTTCCCTGCTTAAATCAGCAGAACCTGTTTAACTGGTTCAAAATCTCAAGTACTATCCCTCATCTCCAATACTCCGTGTAAATCCAAAAACGTCACTGAAGAGCCCTGCATCATCATCGTCGCCATTATTCGCTCTCCTTTTCCAGCAACACCTCTGAACACCCAACCGGACCAGTGACGACGAATTAGTGTGCCAGATCCCCGACCATGCAACCGCCGCGACGCACGCGGCCGATCCAGAAGTTCGCCGCGGCCGTGTCGCAGTGCTCGGCCGAGGTAAGTTGAAAGGGATCCTATCCAGCCCAGTTCCCATCCATATATATATAATATATGTGTGTGTATGTGTGTGTGCGTGCGTGTGTATACTATGGCGCACTACGTATTTCAACAGGCAGGATCTCTTACTGATGGGGTCTGATATTACCCAGGCGGCCGTCTATGGGAAGTGCATCGTCGCCGATTACAACTCAGTGCATAAGGACAAGTGCGCGGCCGAGTTCATGAGGCTCAAGGACTGTTACCTGGTAGGTTTAGTTTACGGCAGCCCAGTATAGACCTCTATATCAGCGGCAAGCTTACGTTACATGACAGAAGGCCTCCAAGAAGACGCGGTGATTCTGGCTTGATTGGAGCGAGTAGTGATCAGTGACATAGAAGCTGAAAAGCTAGCATGCATGAAGTGCTCAGCGAAACAAGACCCATAGCATCATAAGGACGAAGCAGATGTTGAACTATCGACTCTAATTTTTTTCAAGTCCTCCCAGTAAAGGTACATTAGACTTCTATTTCTAGACGCATTGAGAGCTTCAAGCTGCATCAAAATCTAGTCGGCTGCCATTGCTTCATCTTTGTGACCTATAGCTTGAGCAACCTCAGCAAGAAGGTGGCCTTTTGCACCTCTTGTTCTTCCTCCGCGATCACCCCTTCCTGTTTCTCCTTCGGGATCTCGCCCTCGATATGCGTCACCTCGTGCTTGTCCAGGGGTCTCCGCAGCGCCTTCTCGAAAGACGGAGTCTGTGTCACGAATACTTCCTGGATGCCGATGTTGTCCGGATCCGAGAGCACCTTGTACTCCATCTTGATGTCGTCCGTCGGCGCCAGACCCGCCTTCTTCCGGAGCCGTTGTACCCTGCTGATAATCTCTCTTGCCACACCTTCGTGCGCAAGCTCCGGGTACAGCTCGGTGTCGAGGATCGTCAACACATCATCGTCTGTGTTGACTTCGAGGTTCTGTCCCTCGCCCTTCTCTAGGGCGCGCCTGACGACTAGGTCGCCCGCCTCGAGCCGGATTCCGTCCAGCACGATGAACTTATCCTTCGTGTACTGCTTCACCTGTTCACTTGTCACACTCGGCAGTGTCTTTTTGACCTTCGCCATGTCTTTCTTTAACTTTTTGCCAAGGACGGGCCAGTCCGCCGTGACCGAGTACTTCACGTTATAGCTCTCCTCGTCTGACGTCAGGACCAGATCACGCACGTTCAGTTCTTCGGTGATGTAGTTCTCGAGAGTCTTGACATCCTCAAGATACTGCTTGTTCGGATGGAGGACGACGAGAGTCTTGAGGGGCGTCTTGAGCCCGATGGTTCGTCTCTCACGAGACACTCGGGCCAGCTCTATGACGCGTTGCATACGGCTTACTCTCCTCTCGATTTCGGAATCGAAGAGTTCTTGCCGAACATTGGGATATGCAAGGAAGTGTACGCTCCGAGGATCTTCCGCCCGCATGTCCTCAGGGATGTGAGGCAGAAGCTTCGCATAAATAGTATCCGTAATGAAAGGGGTGAACGGAGCCAGGCCTCTGCATAACGTGAAAAGGACCTCGAAGAGAGTATTGAGTGCGTGGATCGTGTCGTCCAGTCCGTATTCACCCTTTAACCGTCTGCGGTTGAACCTGATATACCAATTCGTGGTGTTGTCAATGAGTTCGAGCAATCTCGGTACAACCGTGTATAGACGGTAGCCTGAAGATTATCAGTCATTTGGACCCCCTTACTGCCCCTTTTGGGGTCAAACAGGTTCAACTTACCGGCCATCTCCTGGTTAACGAATTCCAGCAGACTTTGGCAGCTAGCCAGGATCCAACGATCCATGACATTCGTGTTCGTGCTCTCCATCTTGGGGTCAAACACGTAATCCTTGTTCTCAACCTTCTTGAGTAACGCAACTTGTCCTTCAAAGAACTTGTAGCTATTCCACAGGGGAAGGAGCACCCTCTGAACAACTTCCTTAACGCCCGACTCCTTGAATCTCAGTGGCTCGGCCCTGTCAAATACTCATGTTAGTAAACCATTCCATCAAAGCAAACTGGGTGTAGTTTTAGGGCCCAGAAAATAATTTAACTCACCTAACCACAGGCGAGTTGATCATGTACAGTCGAAGCGCATCGGAACCATACTTCTCCATTATGATACCAGGGTCGGGATAATTCTTGAGGCGTTTGGACATCTTTTTCCCATCTTCCGCTAAAACGATGCCGTTTACGACACAGTTCTTAAATGGTGAGACGCCAAACAGATGCGTCCCAAGAACCAGTAGCGTATAGAACCAGCCTCTCGTCTGATCAAGTCCTTCGGCGATGAAATCGCCAGGGAAGCTCTCCTTGAACTTATCCACGTTCTCGAAGGGATAATGCTGACTAGCATAAGGCATGCTTCCGGACTCGAACCAACAGTCGAAGACTTCCTCGATACGTCTCAGCATGCCGTTGCCCTTCTTGCTGGGAATGGTGATATGATCGACTTTGTCTCGGTGGAGATCGGTGATTTCGCCTTCGTAACCGCTGAGTTCTTTCAGCTCCGCAATGCTTCCAACACAGACTCTCTCGGTCAAGTCTTCGCTGACCCAAAGCGGAATCGGGGTACCCCAATAACGGTTCCTTGAGACGTTCCAGTCGCGAGCATTGGCGATCCAATTGGCGAACCTGTTCTCCTTGACGAAACTCGGCGTCCAGTGCATGCCCTTGATGTTCTCCAACATCTGGGGGACAATCTCGGGGATGCGGATGAACCACGACGGTACAGCACGGTAGATAAGCGGCGTGTCGGATCGTGGGCACATGGGGTACGAGTGCTTGAGTTGGGAATCAACAACCAGCCGACCGGTGCCCTTGAGATGCTTGATAATGTGCTTGTCCGCTTCCTTAACGTGCATTCCCGCGAAATGGCTGACCTTCTCAGTGTAGAGACCTCGGTCATCGACAGGATCCGGAGGCGAGCGGCCCTCGTTGATAATATCATTTGCGAGGGCAACATTATAATCGTCTTCACCGAATGCAGGGGCTTGATGAACGATACCGGTACCGCTGTCCGCAGTGACATATGTCCCACTTAGGACCTTATACGCGACATCCTTAAACTCCTCGACGAAGTAATCGAACAGAGGCTCATATTTCCAACCCAGCATGTCACTGCCCTTGACCTTCTCCAAGATCTTATATTTCGCCTTCTTCGGGTCCTTGTAGAGCGTAGTGAGGAGCTTCTCCAGGAGAATGTAGTTGTTACCAGATTTCTCGTCGTGAATCTTGACGTATTCGAAGTCCGGATTTACTGCAAGGCACAAGTTCGACGGTAGAGTCCAAGGCGTAGTGGTCCATGCTAGGAGATGTGTTGTGGGATCTTTGACAAGAGGAAAAGACACAACAACGGCGGGGTCGGTCACTTCTTGGTAGTTCTGATTAGCCTCGAAGTTGGACAAGGCGGTTGTCAGAGCTGTTGAGTAAGGCATGACCCGATACCCCTGGTAGACCTGGCCTTTATCGAAAAGCTGCTTGAACACCCACCACTCAGTCTCCATAAATTTGACATCCATGGTCTTGTAATCATTGTCAAAGTCGATCCAACGACCCATTCGCTCAACAGTGTGTCGCCACTCGTCCCTGTATCGCATAACGATAGCGCGGCATTCTGCGTTGTACCTCTCGAGGCCCATCTGCATGACAGCCTGCTTGCCCGTGATGTTGAACTTCTTGTCGATCTCATGCTCGATGGGAATCCCGTGTGTGTCCCAGCCAAACCTCCGCTCCACGTGGTAACCTTTCATCGACCAGTAGCGAGGGATAATATCCTTGATAGTGGAGGCGAGCAAGTGCCCATAGTGAGGCAGTCCAGTCGCGAAAGGGGGACCGTCATAGAATGTATATCGTGGTCGACCTTCTGACAGCTCGACCTATGATATTTTGTGGTTCAGCATGCAAACCCAAACCATGAGTGGTATGATCCATTGCAGAAACTTTGCTACTAACCTGGCGCCCGAATGCGTTGATCTCGCGCCATCGCTCAATGACAGCGACTTCCTCCTTCGGGAAGTCAATTGACATTTTGAGAGCGGCGGCAAGGGATCAAGTCAGTGACTAGAGAGGATACTTATGTCCCAAAAAATCTATATGTCCTGCTCGAACGGGTCTACCTTTTGGGAAGTTTTCAACCCTTCAATATCTATTTTTGTTACTGACTCGGAGGCGATGGTAGGAACGGGTGCCCAAGTTCACATCATAGGTAACTAACTTTATGGCGGGGTTGTGAGTCAGGTCCGAAGAATTGAGTCAACCCCCCACTGCCATGGACGCTGCCCGCCGATGTACTGTACTTTCCTACCTACAGTAGCTGTAGTCGCGACAAGGAGCACAAGGCGACCAATTGAAATCAGAGACTAATGGCGGGGTTCTCATCAGGTCCCCCTTTTGCGCCCTGGTGGTGCTGAGAATCGCCAGCCTTGCGTCCACTGGCACAGCACTTGAGTGGCACCACGCGACAGCCGCAGGATGAACTAACAAAGAGGCCCCACGCATATGTCCGTCCGGCCGTAGTTAAGTGGCCTTGGCTCTGAAATTCCAGGGCAGCCACAGCGCTTGGAATTCAGATAGCGGGGTTTGTTTCAGGTGTGAGGAGATATTAGCGCCTCACGATCTCACCCCGTAAATACCTGCTAAATACTCTACGTACCCTTATTATATCTGTCTATTAATCAACCCCCCATTGTCCATTATCATTGTTAAGGTACCCCGTCTTGGATTCGCCATATGATAAAACAGCTGAGCCGAAAACAACTGGCCAGCAGCTCAGGGCAACACACCTGCCAATAGACTTCGGACCAAAACCCAATTGGCTGCTGACTTCCAAGACGGGTCCTAACCGGGTACCTCATGACGAGACCATTCACTGCATGCCTCAGTCGCCTATAGGGAATATACTCTGTGATATGATGCACGCCGCCTTGGTAGTTCTAGGGCACGTATAGATCAGCGTGCCTAAATTTCCTACCAATTCCCCTCTGGCTATTGACCGACCGGCAAATTCCCCTGACAAAGGACCGCAACTATGTCGTTCTTCTTCTCAAGAGGAAGGACTCGGACTAACACGAATGATCTCGCCAAGCAAGCAAGAGATCATGTTCTCAAACTAGACGGTCCAGGAGGTCCTGCAAAGGTCAAGATACCTGTCCAGCATCTCCTCTCGAAACAGTATACTAACCACTCCCGCGCAGGCCGAGGAGCTAGCCAAGGTCCTGAGTCAGATGAAGCATCTACTACAAGGGACGCCGGGTATGAATTTGCCCAGCCTATCCCCTGCGGCTCCTCATAGGGCCTCCCTATGCTAACACTGGTCCACACAGAGGTCGAGAGCACACCAGAGCAGGTATACCAGCTAGTCACAGGTTTAATAGAGGAGGACCTCCTACTTTTACTTGCTCAAAACCTCTACCGTCTCCCATTCGAATCTCGCAAAGACACTCAGGTCATCTTCTCATACGTCTTCCGTTTCCGTCCTCCAACCGCATCACCCAAAACCGACCCAGTCGCATTGAGCTACGTGGTGAACAACAAACCGCAGGTATTACTGGAGCTATGTCGAGGCTACGATCACAAAGAGAGCGCCACACCCGCAGGCACCGTTTTACGGGAAGTGCTGAAGAACGAGGCTGCTGCAGCTATTATTCTTTACGACGACGGGGAAGAGCCGGGGTCCAGCCAAAAGGGTGTTACCACGATTGACAGAGAACGGCCACAGAGCGGCGATGGTGTCTTTTGGAGGTTTTTCGACTGGATAGACAAGAGTTCCTTCGAGGTCGCCGCCGATGCTTTCACTACCTTTAGGGTAATCGCAACAGATGACCCTTTTACTTCGCCGAGTCTCTATCTAACATGATGCAGGAACTCTTGACAAAGCACAAAGAGCTCGTGCCACGGTATCTCGCGATAAACTTCGAGCTTTTCTTCGACAAGTATAACAACGTCCTCGTCCAGTCCAACAGCTATGTCACAAAGCGGCAGTCCATCAAGCTGCTCGGTGAGATACTGCTAGACCGTTCAAACTACAACGTTATGACAGCCTACGTCGACCGAGGCGAGCACCTCAAGATCTGCATGAACCTCCTGCGCGACGACCGCAAGATGGTGCAGTACGAGGGCTTCCACGTCTTCAAGGTCTTCGTGGCCAACCCCCACAAGTCGGTGGCCGTCCAGAAGATCCTGCTTATGAACCGTGAGAAGCTTCTGAACTTCCTGTCGCACTTCCTGGAGGACCGGACCGACGACGAGCAGTTCATCGACGAGCGCGAGTTCCTCATCAAGCAGATCCGGAACATGCCGCCCACGCCGATCCCACCGACCCGGCAGCCGCACTAGCAGCCGCACCAGCAAGGCGTTTGATTGGGAAGAGCCTGATGGATATGAGTTACGGAGCAGAAGAAGGCAGGGGTTACGCGCACGGCTTAGAGGGAGGCCGTCGAGAAGATACCAGAGGGAGCGGAGGCGTTGGACATATCAGTAGACTTACAGATTCAGCCGTCACGGCAGCATTCGGCTTGCATGTAGCTAGGCGTTCTGGGCACGGGCAGTTAAATAATCAAGACACGCATTTATTTATCTTATTAGTTGTTACTACACCTCTCGACTAGGCCGCCAAGGGCAGTTTGGGATTGTCGAAGGTAGTTATGCAATCCTCGGAGGGCGTCTGGCTGAATCGTCACGAAAAGCTGTCGTGTCTATACCTATCTGAAACTCTTTGGCGGGAAGTTCTTTAACATAGTACGTCTACGGGTCATGTAGGGGCATGATAGCTGCAGTGGGTGCTTCGGCCTTCGCCCAAACCCTATAGGACGCTCTGGGCGAAACAGGTCATCGAATGCATAAAAATAGTCATGTGACCTAGCATATACCTCTTGGCGGCCGAGAAGGCCGTGGTCTACCTCAAGCGCCGATTCTGGTTCCCCGTGTCCCGACAACGAAGACTCGGAGGAGCGGGACGGACCGAAAGCGCATGCATGCTCGCAAGTACCTAGCATGCTGTTTATTACGTGCCGCCTTGGATCACGGTTTGCGGGTAGGGAGTCTTATCCTTATCTCGTTAGGACCTTCTGGCGTCGGGAGTCCAAGTGCCTGAGATGTACTCTCTCTATACAGCCGGGATATCCGATGAGTTTGTTAACAGGAGTGAGTGGCAACTCTTGATCTTCCGGTGGAGCGGGGCCGACGCCCCGTGAATGGGCGCCCGTCGGCGGGCCCGGTGCGGGAGGTGAGGATAGAGATTGCGGAGTGGATGGAGAAAGGCATGTGTTAGACGAAGGGGTGTTGTAAATTTTCCCCTGTATGTTAAGAGTCCTTACCCCTTTCCGGGTAACTACGTTGTTAAGTCTAAGCTGTTCCTATCTGAACGGGAGCTGCAGTCTACCAATCTGCTGTTTGCCAGCCACAACGAGATTCTTGTTCTTCTCTTTACTTCTTTCCCGTAAAGGGAACCTCTTAATTACCCTGCGCAGAGACTTTTTGCAAACCTGGAGAGGGTGGTAAGTTCCACCATGAGCTCGAGTCTCCCGGTGAACTCGGACGTCACGCATTTTTGAGAGTGTCTCGAATAATAGTCGATGGTGAGTTTTGATCTCTATGTATAATGACAAACGCTATAGGCAGGTGGATGAGAGAAGAAGCACATCGACTGGTTTTTAAGAGGATTAGAATGAGGACAAGCTGGTGGTATAAAGGACGCGGCGGCATAGCCCGCCCCGCGACCCAGAGCCAGCTGTGAATGCTGACCAGCCGCTGCAGCTCGAGCTCCTTCTTGACGCAGGCCGTGGCTTGACGGCCCGCAGCAGCCAAGTTACCGGACTCCGTGCGGTATGAAGCGGGCAAGAGCGACAGGAGCTGGTTGTGGTCGTGTCGTGACGCGTCGGCGCCATACTCGTTCTCACGCTCAAGCCGGATGGAGAATGAGGCGACTCTAGTTAGCAGAATTGTTAGCCATTTCCAGGGTGCCGAGAAGCGGGTCCCTGAATTGATGCGATGAGAGGCTGCTGTCCGATAGATTGGACTCGATACGTCCAGGAAACATGACACGGCGCAACCACTCAATTTGGTGCTCAACCGGTTCGCATTTGGCGCGATACGCGACGGCGAAAGTCCCTCAGTCCACGAGCCAGTAGTCGAGCATGATTGGTGAAACGCGTGTGATAGCGCTGTGTCGTGGCGCATGGGACGATACCTGTTGGGCGAGAGGTGCCCATTCAACCTCAAGGACGCGCTCGCGGTCGAGGAGGGGTGGCATCCCCGGATCATTGATCAAATATTCCCGCCCGCCCTCCCCTCCGCCCAACAGCTCCGCCGCACGCGCAATGGCCATCATATTCTCGTGTCCTTTTTCATAATCGTTGTGTCTCGCGGGGTCCACTCTCCATTATTGAACTTTGTCGTGGATCCTGAAATTCCACCAAACCCCGCGATTGGAGGCATAAGTCCTGTTGCCGGCGATTACAGTCGTCTGCAAATTCGAACAATTGTCTGCCACCAGATCCAACTCTTCTGCTCCTTGGCCAAGTTGGGCCAAGCGATCTTCCGGGAAACCTCTGCGACCGGACAGATGGAAGCCAACTGGTGCAGGGACACTAATCGTCCTCTTTAGTGCCCCATGTCCTAGCCTGCGTCTGCATCATTCCGCGAGCGAACATGTCTAATCCTAACAACTACACCGTCGGCTGGATCAGCGCCATAAGTACGGAGTATGTTGCTGCACGAGCTTTTCTCGAGGAGGAGCACGAAGGACCGGAACATGTGTCGCCCAATGACCACAGCGATTATACACTGGGCAAAATAGGGAAACACAATGTTGTTATCGCTGTCTTACCAGACGGGGAGTACGGCACATCCTCTGCTGCAAGTGTCGCAAGAGACATGATGCACAGCTTTCCTAATATCAGAATTGGTCTGATGGTCGGCATTGGTGGCGGTGCACCAAGTCCAAAGCATGATATCCGCCTAGGCGATATTGTGGTCAGCGCTCCTCGGAATGGCAAGGGTGGTGTGTTCCAGTACGACTTTGGGAAAACCATTCAAGATCAGAGTTTCCGACCGACGGGGTTT
Organism: Monosporascus sp. CRB-9-2; assembly: GCA_004155915.1. Classification (NCBI taxonomy): domain Eukaryota; kingdom Fungi; phylum Ascomycota; class Sordariomycetes; order Xylariales; genus Monosporascus; species Monosporascus sp. CRB-9-2. The sequence continues at coordinate 128,930 of QJOA01000028.1, read as the reverse complement.
CTGGATCAACCTCCAGCTGTCCTGCGGGCAGCGGTAAATGGAATTAAGGCCCAGTACGAGAGCGAAGGTCACCAGCTTGAAGAGGAAATAAACAGCGTGCTTCAGAAGAAACCAAGACTGCGGAAGAAGTACGGCCGGCCAGACTCAAATAGCGATAGGCTGTATCAGTCCGGGTTTACCCATCCTCCAAATAACGAAGCAAGTTGTGGGGCAGTCTGTGATCCCTCAAGATTGGTGGTACGACCTGAACGGACTCAAGATGAGGATAATCCTGCAATTCACTACGGCATTATTGCCTCAGGAAACCAGCTAATGAAGGATGCTTCGGTTCGGGATACGCTTGTGGCGGAAGAGGGCGTTCTATGCTTTGAAATGGAAGCGGCAGGCCTGATGAATCGCTTTCCGTGTCTGGTTATTCGCGGTATATGTGATTACGCGGACTCGCATAAGAACAAGGAGTGGCAAGGGTATGCAGCAATGGCGGCGGCTGCATATGCGAAGGATCTTTTATATCGGATCCCCCCTAATAGGGTGGAGACTGAGAAGAGAATCGGTGATATGCTCTCAGGTTAGTATAAGGCAGTACAGAATCACGCTGCTACTAAATATTAATTCTATGAAGATATAGCAGACGTCCAAAAAGATATCTCGGAACGCGTTCGCTATGTGGAACAAGATATTAACCTTGCTAAGCTGCGCCCCGTCGAAGGCGCTGCGTATGACTCACATGTCAACGAGCACAACTCGCGATGCCATCCCGGCACTCGAGTCGACCTCCTCCGCCAGATTGACGAATGGGTCGATGAACTATGCGGCAAATGCATATACTGGCTCCAAGGCATGGCTGGTACTGGGAAGTCTACTATATCTCGCACTGTGGCCCACGAGCTCGACAGCAAGAGAGCACTCGGAGCCAGTTTCTTCTTCAAGAGAGGCGAAGGGGACCGTGGCAATGCAGCACAGTTCTTCACCACCATTGCTGCCCAGCTGGTCCAGAAGTACCCTCGCTTGACCCAGCACGTTGGAAGCGCGATCGAGGCCGATCACTTTCTTGCCGAAAAGACTATGAAAGAACAGTTCGAGAAACTTGTTCTACAGCCGCTGGAAGAGGCGGAATTGGACCCGAAGACCCCCGAGACGATTGTGGTTGTGGTTGATGCCCTCGACGAGTGTGACCATAAAGAGGATGCTCAGACCATCATTGGCCTCTTGCCACAAGTGAAGCAATTGACATCAGTTCGCCTAAAGTTCTTCGTGACAAGCCGACCAGAATTCCCAATTCGCCTTGAGTTCGACAGAATCAGCGGCACCTACCAGGATCTGGCCCTTCACCAGGTTGATGAACGTGTCGTCTACGATGATATATTCACGTTCTTAGAGGGCGAGCTTTCAAATACCAGAGATGACTACAACAGACTAGTTCCCAGGGACCGGCGATTATCATCAGACTGGCCAGGTCAAACGAACATCCAGCAACTAGCCAAGATGGCCGTTCCACTATTTATTTTTGCTGCAACCGCTTGCCGGTTCATCAGCGACCGCAAGGTTGCCCCCCCGAATAGGCAGCTTATGAAGATTCTTGAGTATCAGACCAGAGAGATGTCTAAACTTGAGGCGACGTATTCCCCGGTCTTAGACCAGTTACTTGTCGGCCTGACAGAGCCGGCTAAGGATACTGTAATCAGGGAATTCCGGGATGTTGTCGGTTCTATCGCCATTCTCGCCAGACCGCTGTCAACCGTTGGTCTATCTTGCCTGCTCGGAATCGATAAGGCAGTTATCGACAATAGACTGGATCTACTCTATTCAGTCTTAGATATACCGTCCGATATAAATGCTCCTGTAAAACTCCTCCACCTATCGTTCCGGGACTTTCTCCTCGACGAGCGCAGGACACACCAATTTTGGGTTGACGAGAGGGCAATCCACGAGAAGCTAGCAACTAAATGTCTTCATCTGCTGATGAGTAATAACTATCTCAGGCAAGATATCTGTGGCCTACAAATGCCTGGGAGACTTCGAGAGGACGTCGACAGACAACAGATCGATAGCTGCCTACCATTAGAGGTTCAATATGCGTGCCTGTACTGGGTGCATCACTTGAAAGGCAGCAGAGTCAGGTTTCACGACGGGCACCAAGCGCTCCAATTCCTCCAGCACCACTTCCTCCACTGGCTTGAAGCGTTGAGCCTTATCGGGAAGATATCGGAGAGCATCAGATTCATAGACGAATTGCAGAGCTTTGTTGATGTAAGTCACTCCCAATGTCATGCGCCAGCATTTGCTAAAAGTACTGGTGTAGCCCATGAAAGGTGCCGAGGCATCGGAGTTTCTTCGTGATGCGAAGCGTTTCGTCCTCAACTGCTGTTCAGTAATTGATGTGGCACCTCTCCAGCTCTACTCTTCGGCACTTGTCTTTGCTCCGGAGAAAAGCCTTGTTCGAGAGACATTCCAGCGATCTATACCTAGCTGGATAACGGCAAAACCGATCATGGAACGTAATTGGAGTCCTTGCCTCCAAACGCTCGAAGGCCATAGCGATACTGTCTACTCGGTTGTATTCTCCCACGATTCAAGGCTTATAGCGTCGGGGTCAAACGACCATACGGTGAAGATTTGGGATGCAGCGACGGGGTTACTTCGACGAACGTTCGAGGGCCATAGTTCTTGGGTTAGTTCGGTCGCATTCTCTGCCGACTCGAAGCTTATAGCGTCGGGGTCATATGACGATACGGTAAAAATTTGGGATGTAGCGATGGGATCACTTCAACGAACGTTAGGCCATAGTGCCCGAGTCACGTCAGTCGTATTCTCCCACGATTCGAAGCTTATAGCGTCGGGGTCAAACGATTATACGGTAAAGATTTGGGATGTAGCGATGGGATCACTTCAACGAACGTTGGGCCATAGTGCTTGGGTCACGTCGGTCGTATTCTCCCACGATTCGAAGCTTATAGCGTCGGGGTCAAACGATTATCCGGTAAAGATTTGGGATACAACAACGGGGTCCCTTCAACAAACGTTGCGCCCTAGTTCTTGGGTCTACTCAGTCGCATTCTCTTACGACTCGAAGCTTATTATAGCGTTACAGTCGCATCATAATACGTTTAAGGTTTGGGATATAGCGACAGGGTCACTTCAACAAATGCTCGAAGGCCATCGTTCTTCTATTTCATCGGTTATATTCTCCGCCGACTTAAAGCTTATAGCATCATGTTCGGATGACTACACGGTAAAAGTTTGGGATAGGATAACGGGATCCCTTCAACAAACGTTCGAAGGCCATAATTTTAGAATCCAGTCGGTCGTATTCTCTTATGACTCAAAGCTTATGGCGACCGGGTCATCCGACCGTACGGTAAAGATTTGGGATACGGCAACAAGATTCCTTCAACGAACGTCGGGGTCAGCGGATAAGACGGTATTAACTTCGGAAATGGCGACGGGATCCCTACAACAAACGCTCGAAAGTCATCGCTCTCCCGTTCTATCAGTCACATTCTCTGCCAACTCAAAACTTATAGCTTCTGGGTCGGCCGATAATACGGTAGGTTTTGGGGTGGTCGACCAAACAGTAAAGATTTGGGATACGATAACGGGATCCCTTCAACGAACGTTCGAAGGCGATCATTCTTCGGTCTGGTCGGTTGTATTCTCCCACGACTCAAAGCTTATAGCGTTAGGGTCAGAGCATACGGTAACGATTTGGGATGTGGCGACGGGGTCCCTTCAACGAACGTTTGAGTTCTATTTTTCTTTTCGCTTTACAGAGTCCCTTCGAGAAATGCTTCAAGGCAATGGTTCTTGGGGCCGGTCAATCGCATTCTCCTATGATTCAAAGCTTTTAGTGTGGGGTTTGGCCGATCGCACGATAAAGATTTGGGATATAGCGACGGGTTCACTTCAACGAACATTTAAGGGCCATGGTCATTACGTTCTATCGGTCGCATTCTCTCCCGACTCGAGGCTTATGGCATCCGGTTCGTATGACCGCACGTTAAAGATTTGGGATATAACGACGGGGTCCCTTCAACGAACGCTCAAGAGCTCTCCATTTTTGGTCAGGTCGGTTATATTCTCCGCCAACTCGAAACTTATTGCGTTAGGGTTGGATGCAACGAAAAGACTTTCGGAGTCAGAATATATGAAAGTAGAGATTTGGGATGTGGCGAAGGAGTCCCTTCAACAAACGCTCAAGGTCGGCACTGGACTATATAACATATCGTTCGATGCTACTGGCTCGTATTTACTCAGCGAACTCGGTTCTATCAAGCTAAGCTTCTGTGCGGATCCCCACGACGGAAAAGCTCCAGCTGAAGGCCAGACTGGAGGCGAGACTAAATATAATACTTCAGCTCGGCCTCAGCTTAACCCGCAAGCTCAGTCTCAGGCCCAAGGTGAAGAACCGCCACGACTCCACGGGTACGGCTTAAGCCCCGACCGGTCCTGGGTTACGTGGAACGGGAATAATGCGCTCTGGCTTCCGCGCGCCCACCGGCCCTCTGCCTCGGCCGTATCGCAATCGACCGGCGCAACTGTAGCCCTCGGCTGTATGTCAGGGAGGGTCCTGGTGATCAGATTCTCGGGTTCGGGGCCTGGATAAGTACAAAATTATAAAGTCGCATACGCAGAGGTGCGAGACCGGGGCTCGTGTAGCAATAGCCAACGTGCTTTAATTAGCATGTGACGAGTGAGAGCCGTCTAAGGCATTGAACTTGTAATATATTGCTTTTTGTGCCGACTGCCATCCGCTGACAAAGTATCTACAGCTCGCATAAGAGCACGCCCTCGAACCGCTAACAAACCCTAAAATGCTCCGCGGCTCTGCAACTTCGTCGAGTAATGCACCTGAAGGCTTCCCCGAGACCGCCGCTCCGGAAAGGCGTGACTGAATCGCCGATGGATTTCTGGCCATGTAAGCTTGTCCGGCCCCTCCTTTAATTCCACGAGGAGCTCGTCCTCCTTCGGCGTGGCAGCAACAGACGTGACTGGGCTTCACTTGGCTCCACCAGCCTTCCTCCCTTACTGCCGGAGTTTGAGGGCTATTGCGGCTGGCACTACCTGCTCGGCGGTTGTTCATACGCGGGTCCCAGCCGGATTGCAACTGGAAAATCGCCTCGCCGTTCACGAGGACACGCTTGAGGGCGGCGTTGTGAGAGGCCATTCCTCAAACTTTGGCGCCATTTGTCCGGCAAATCACCAGTGTTAGATGAACGGTGCGACGATAGCGGGCTGGGTATGCTGCAGGCTGGTAGGTTGGTAGCTTTTGCGTGACGGTAAAGAGTGCCCCCGCCGTGTCGACTCCCGGTATCAGCCAAAGACGGCTTCACCTGGCAGCATTTGCGTGGAGGCTGTTCCGAGTCGCTAGTGCCATGATCCTGCTCCCTTATTCAGCCTATGCTTGCTGCCTGTGTTATATTAGAGGCCACTGCCTTAAGACGGAGCCTATGGCTATAACTTCTTTATATCCACGAAGAAGTCGTTATTAAGGGGTGAAATATAAATCACAAGAGCCGAGAATTGGGTCAAGGGGGTTCGACCACGGAATATCCCAGTTAAGCTACGAAGAGAGCCACATAATCTATAGTAGCTAGGGTAAATCAACCACTCTTCGAGGTCTATACAGCCCAGATCGGTCCAGTACAAGCCGTAGAGGTATCCTTCAATGGCTTCAAATGGCTTCTGTTGGTATGAGGTTCAGAAAACGAAAAACATAATGGGGGACGGATGATAAGAAACAACGTGGTGCCAGAATCAAGTGATGACCCGAAATATTTCCACTAACAGATGAAATGGCGCATGCAAGAACAATACCCATCGATGTAATACTATCCCCGTTGACACCGACCGCTATAAGGCTGTTCCGCCGAACATGGGGACACTTCACCACTTACGCGGAAGGGTTGTTCTAACTAGTTAATAACCGGATATGTCCGCGTCGATGCGCTTTGGGTATGGAGTGTTGGTTGCGGAACGCTGTGTTGAAGTAAGGGTCAAGGCCTTGCTAACAGGAACAGTAACATGTCTCCTCGTCAGTGTTGTGTATATATTGGCCTCTCTGCCACCTAGATAGACAGCTAGAAGGTACCTTAATGTATGCTCATTATCCTGTCTTTTAGCATACTGGACAATGGCATTCCGCGGCTAAGCTGGGCTTCCTAATTAGCATGAGTGAGAATGAGAAGTTCTAAAGGTAGGCCATTAATATCAAATAGAGGTTCAATAGCCGTTATATTCCACGCTGAGTGACCAGACTTGAGGAACTTGGGGACTTTACAGCCTTATATATCCAGATGGCGTGGGTCGTCTACCCCTGTTCTAACCCCTATTCCAACCATCAGCGGATATTCTGGAGCAACCCGCTGGAACAACCGAAACCTGTCGCCAAACGTTAACAGGTGAATAGTGAACAATATCAATGGACGCATTCACGGCAACCTCGTTATCTGAAATCCGGCACGTTGCCCATATAGCTTACGATTCTTTTCAATTCGAACCGGTAGTAAATACTACGTAAACGACCCGCTTACTAAGGAATGCCATGAAAGACGTCGGTATAAGGTCTCGCCGCCAATTCAACATTAGATCCATTGAAAACTACGAAGTTTCACAAGGAAGAAGACCAGAGGGAAGAGCGAATCAGGTAGATGGTAATATATATAGCTCATCATGCCTTGCGTCCCGACGTACGGGGACTGGCAGAGTGTATAAGCCACGGTGGTTCTATTGCTAGGTCTGAATCTTCAAGGCGGACTTGACAAGGTGAGCCGTGAATGTCATATGATGTCCCTGAATTAGGAGCTCAGGACATCTCCGCTCGTGATGCCAAGCTGGGCGAGTACATCGTGGTATAAGCGTATCTCATTACAAAACACTAGACCAATATTTCGGAACACCGCCGCAAACTGCATACGAGTTCCCGCTCAACGGTAGCACAAACAATAAATAAATATAGTTGCTCTGCCAGCAGGGTCCCTAGCTACGCCAACTGTCCGATTCTATCAAGAAGCGGAAGTATTACACAAGTTGCATCTCATGACTCGCTATCAAGGTCCGAACGATACTAGTATAGTACTGCACGTAATGGTATCACGGCCGAGCCCGAGACACTGAATAGGGCGGGCGATCCAGCGGACCAAAACCGACCCGCCACGTCTCCCTTCGATGCGCCCCGAGACCTTCATGCGCGCGACCAACCCTCCCTGCTCAGGCTCTTTGTAGCCAGTACGCCACACTCCTATCTCGCCATGTCTCCCAAGTCCAATTCCGTCGACCGTACGCCAAATCTTGCATGCCTCAACCCACTGGTCTTCGCGCTTAATGGACACTTCAGTCGGTGTTATGGCGTTATAAGCAGATGAAATACATGATAATTATACCATGGTTGGGTGAATAGAGCGCTCTCTACGAGCGTCTAAAAGAGATGCGACGGCGCCTCTGTTGAGTAGACAGGCCTTTAGCTCTGAGTTGCTCGCTGCGTGATCGCCAGTCACCGGATGACTGGCTCGCTGAACTGCTTGGCCCATAATTGCTCGACTGATCACTGCCTGGCTGATCACTGCTTGGCTGTTCACCGCCTGACCATTCGTTGTTGAATCCCCCCGTCGCACCCTATGCTTTCGGCTGTTTCGACAACATAACGCTGACACTTTCGCGAGCATTGATGGTATTCCAGATACTATCTTTGCCACCTTTTCGCCACTCGTCGCCAGTGGCGTTCTCGCCGCCACCTCTTATGGCCTCTCCCATCAAGATGTCGAGATCACGCTTCTGGGAGCTGAGCCAGTTCTTCACAAAGGTAGCCGGATCCTCGCTGAGGGACTTCAGGAAGGCGTGCTTGGCCTTGGATTTGTGGACAGCTTGGATGATGGTAGCTAGTTGATCGTCCAGGGATGCAACCTCCTTCAACATGCTCGCGTACCCGGCATTGTTGAGAAAAGCAAGCATCTTCTCCTTCAGAGGATCGTCCACTGCGACCCGGACATCGTAGACGGTTGGCTGTGGATCCTTGTGAAAGTCCTCGTCCACACGGATGGTATAAGGGAGCTTGACTGGAGGCAAGGGCTTGAGGTGGGGCGTAATATACTCGTGTAATCGAGGGATGGAGCCCGACTCGATATTGTTGAAGGCCTGTCAGCCCTGTTAGTTAAACGGTGGTGACCAGAACGTGATTCGTAGCTCACCTTTCTCAAAAGGTCGTCGCAACGGAAGCTGCGCTTCTCCTCGTCCTCTTGTAGGCCCATCAGCTTAATATATTCCCAGATCCCCATAACCACTTCTTGGCGCGTTGCTTCTGACATATCCACAATATCTTCCAGCTCTGGACTGATGGCATAACGCTCAGGCTCCTCGTGTCTAAAAAGATTGATGGTGATATTCGCATTCTCGTCCCCGCTGCGCTTGAACGTAAGCTCGTCGAAGTCGGCAGCAGCAGGCAGATTCGCTGATGGGCCGCTCCGTTCAGGCTTCTTCCATTCGACACACTGATCCACACCTTTCCGGCTGGGGGAGAAATCAACGGTCAGTGCCTTGAAGAAATGGGAGAACCGGTACTTGGGTGGCTTGTTGGGCTTGGATTTCGCGTTGTCCGGTCCGTCCTCATCCATGCGATCCGCGTCGCTGGTCTCTATGCCGTCATCGTCCTTGTCGAGGTCATCATCGTCATCTAGCAGGCGGCCCTCGATCTTGACGCGGTATGTTGGTTCGAGATTAGAGCTGAAATCAAAGGTGTCGACATTAAGGCTGTTGCCCTGCCAAATCTGATCCTCGACGGTGTTGGTTATCCAAATCCGGAGCGTCTTCCATCTCTATAAAGAGGCCTAGGTCAGAATAACCTATATCACTTCGGTGGATGGTGCATCACTTGTCCTATCATACCTTGACACTGCGATTGACCGAGTCGACAATATCGAGGCGCTTGCGCGTCATGGTGGCGTCGAGCCTCCTCTCGAAGTCGCGCAGTTCCCTGTACCTGCCAGCCATATCGCCAATCGTGCAATCATCGATGCCGTCGGGGAGGTTCTTGTCAGTTGGCTTTCTACTCCGTCTCTTGGCCATCTCGACCGCCATGGCCTGTTGTTGCTGCTGCTGGACGAGCTGGGCCTGGGTCAAGGGGACCTGGTGATGATGCGGACCGGACGACATCATGGGACCTGTAAAATCACGGTGGTCAATGGCGGGACGAAAGTCGAGCGGGGCGACAACAGGGGGATTGGGATGTCAAGAAACACGATAAGTTGTAACACCCAACGCAGCACAACGGGAAAAATAAGGAGATGGTACAAAGTAAGCGCTGGCCCATGGGACGCGAAGTAGCTAAAGAGTCTGTGGAGCCGAATGTGGGCAAGCGAGTGTGGGGTTCCTTTGTATCTTTCTAGCATAGCGGCTCTATGCTGGAGGGGACCGACGATGGGAAAGCATATATAGGAACTAGCAAAGCAAAGGGTAGCACACGTACCGATGCCTCCTCGTCGCTGTCCAGCGGCATGGGGAGTACGCTGCACCGGCGGCGGCGGTACCGGCTGCTGCGGGTAAGGACGGTAGCCTTGCTGCATCATGTCTTTGTTGGTGAGGCCAATGCAGACACACTGCGCAGGTATGTATTGGATGGTGGTTTCCGCGCAAAGGTCACGGAAGATATGCAATTGCGAGTGTGGATCGTGATAGGCGCATGTAAGCTACTTATGCGTTGGTTGGTATGGGCTTGCGGAGTATGGTTGGACTTTGCAAGACGGACAGCAACCGCCAATCTACTTAGTACTCGATTTTAACTTGACTTGCCAAGCTGATGAGTGGTCAACGTTAGCAATATACGACATGCACCTTGATGGTGGCTGCTTCGTTGACCACTACGTACGACAGTGGATATAGAGCTTCAATGTCGATGCTGTATGTTGTGCCGCTTGACTTAAACATGTATCCAATTATACGTAGCGAGTGCGACGGGGTCGATGGGGTGCTGGCCCGAGTTATTTTGGTCTGGTCTGGTCCGGCCCGGATGCGAATCTGGGACTGTCGTGAGAGGCGCGCTTGCGGTTGCTCAAGGTCTGACCCAGCCGCGTCTAGGTAAAGTTTTGGCAAGGCGAAACGGGTTGATTGATTGGGGACGGTGAGGATCGTGGGTGGATGCGAGTGGGCAGGGTTGGAGTATTCGAGACTTGGCATAAAATTGTTCTCATGGTAATCCACGTGGCTAGAACAAATAAGGTTAACTCTTACGAGGCGCAGGGGTGATATATTCGCATGTGGCGGTGCTTAGCTCTCTGTGGCTCGTGCTCCATTCATTGACGATAGCCGTGGACACGCTCGCCTGCTTAGCTCGACTGGATGAGCTCGTTCTTCGGCTAGGTCGGTATGCGTCTATTTAAGCATTATTAGTACGAGATGCACAAATAGTTTGCAAATCTTCAAACCTTGAGACAGCAGCTACATACCATAAAAGCTGCCTCACGTTCTAGGTAGGCAGCCCGAGTTACAGAATGTTGTCATTGGTATCCAGGGTGAGTAGACGAACTTGATGCTTCAATGATCACCGAATGGAGAAAATCTACATGCATGCGTGTGTTACGGATGACAACGTCAATGGTACTTGCTACACATGGACAAGTAGTGATACTGTAACTTACATATATCTCTACATGATAACGGTGGGGCCTGAAAGAGGGAAACGACAGCACTTGCATCAAAGAGGCTTCGTGAAGACCAGCCTTCATACGACAATGCCAAAATAGACCAGCTCATGAAGGCTAGCGAACCTGATCCACCATGGAGAAAGTCGATATACGAGGTGCCTACATATAAGGTTATGGCAGGACGATGGAGACTTTTGTCAAATGCCGTGTTCCTCGTGTCTTGCTGGCGGAGCGCTGATAAGCTGCACGTAAAAGAGCAGGGAGGATTCAAATGACGTAGCGCTTTATGAGGCTGTGTTCCTGGCAGATAGGACGCCGAGACAAGGGCATATCAGTGAGAAACTAATTACAGGTACTTAGATAATATCTTGTGACATGATCTTTTTGAAGGATGACGATGGCCCTCTCAAGGGGAAAAGAGCATTCTACTGCCACTTGAACTATTTCAAGGAACGGGGCGCAGTATGACCTTGGGCACTGGTTTATACAGAGAGATTCGTGTCTGAACCGAGATTCCCAAATCAACAACCGCCTGCAGTCCTAGGATTAACACAATTCAGATTGTTCATATTTTGGATAGAAGTATAATCGCATTTGTTGTTTCCTCCTACTGCAGCAAGGCATATGTCTCGTATCTCTGGGTAAAATAACTATGTACTTCTATTTTTTATGACTTAGGCAACTTTCTCGAGGGAATTAATAACTCGCTAATTAGCGATCAAGCATGGTTCACCTGGCCACGCCTGTCAGGTAAGTCATTTCTCTCAGGTCGATCTTCTCCTGACAAGCTTAACATCTCATTCTCGGCAGACTATTGCATGGACCCCGTGAGTGGCATAATAAGCCATTAGGCGGTATTTTCTTGTCACACTACATGATCTTATGGCAGGTACACAGCGATGTATCTATGCGAATTGACTTAATCAACCATGTGTGGCTGGTATTCAATCGTATTCTATTGCCGCATATTAGGTATTTGGAGTTCTGAGTTCTACAGGGGGACAGACATGCTGCATTGTGTGATATGCTGATGATGTTGTTCACTGTATCCACCTTGCATTCATTCTTCTGTCTCTGCCTCTTATTACGAGACCCTCGTTATGTAGGTACGATGCCAGTATATAACTAATGTCGCCTCTCCTAGGCTCCCAGTAGATACATACGTATTTGAAACATATGAAGGTGGTTGAGCTACGTTGACACCGCTTACATACAGGTACTTCGTACACCCTGTCTACACATATTCTGATTAAAATTAATCGGATCTGGCCTACCGACACACCTACATACATACATCAAACCACACACGACTACCCAAACTTCCAGTCGTTCATTCAGACTTCAATACTGACGCTCTTCTTTCTCTCTTTCTCTGCTCGTTTTGAATCAACTGTTTCCCCAATCCTGATGCCTGATTCTTTCAGAGCCTCAGAAGAACCGGAAACATCCCCACATCAGCAGATCGAACCCGGGGCTAGTGGTCGGTCCTATCAGACCCGACCCTAGAGTAGAAGCTGTGAATAATCTACACTACACACTTCCAGATACATACAATACCTACATACGTAACATAGTTGCAACCAGCAGAGTTTCTGTGCGGTACTGTCGACGACGCGTTTTCCCTTCCCTGCTGGCTTCCGGCCGCTACTTCCTAAAGGCGTCACGTATTGTCCGGTCCAGGGGACTACTACACCAGTGGCTGCGGCGATGGTCAACGGCCTCGAATGCCCTCATTCAAAGCCTAGTTGCCCCTAGTCACACGCGTATCTACTGCACCATCCGCCATTAGACCAGCTACCTGTAATTTATACGACAGCCATGAGCAACGATATTAGTCTATCGAGAGCCCTTGGCGGCTTACGCATTGCGAACCCAGACGATGTCACGCCGAACCCTTCGCGGGAGGTGTCGGTCGAACCCGAGGACACATCCGAGGACACATCAACGTCCACCCCTGCCGTATCGAGTCGTGACGATCCAAACACTGGACGCAGCAATTTGGAGGAGGCTGAACCGACACCGGTGCCTCTGACAAGGGCGATGACAGATCAACAACTCCCGGCTTCATATGCTCAGAACGAACATCCACACCGAACTACCTCCCGTCCCGCTTCCGTATATACGGCAGCCTCCGCTTCTGAACGCGACCAGGCTGCTAATTCGTATAACATGCTAAGAAACGAAGCGTCTAACGCGTCCACGTACAATATACCAGTCAGAAGTGACTCGCGGTCGAACCATGCTGGGTACCCTGGCAACATACCAACGCGAGAGCCGAGTCACAGAGAAAGGTCCTATAACCAGTCCCGTCAGGGGCCTATGTCAGCCGGAAATGGTCCCCTTCCTCCTAGAAGGAGTTCGAAAGGGACGGGCGGTGGCTATGCCTCTATCCCTGGCGTCCCGGTGGTCCCAGAACCTCGAAATCTAGCGCCGGATCTGCCGGGGTCAACTGGCAGCGATGACTGGAAGGACAAGGGAGCCGCCGTGTCTATGCGGAGAGAGGTGGACGCGACTGGGAAGGCAGTCCTGAAGCCCGTCAAGAAAGGAGTTCGGGACTTCTCGTTTGGCCGCGTGCTGGGCGAGGGTTCGTACAGTACAGTCTATTTTGCTACCGACCGGCAGACTCTCAAGGAATACGCGATCAAGGTTCTGGAGAAGAGACACATTATCAAGGAAAGAAAGATCAAATACGTCAACATCGAAAAGGATACCTTGAACCGACTGACGGAGCATCCCGGCATTGTCCGACTTTACTACACGTTCCAGGATGAGAACTCGTTGTACTACGTCTTGGATCTTTGCAGCGGTGGCGAGTTGTTGGGTGTTCTGAAGAAGACGGGCACGTTTGACGAGGAATGCACGAGGTTCTTCGGCGCCCAGATACTTGACGCGATTGAGTACATGCATTCCCGCGGCGTCATTCACCGGGACCTGAAGCCGGAGAACGTTCTGCTCGACGATCAGATGCACGTCAAGATAACCGATTTTGGGACGGCGAGGCTGCTGACGGACCCTAGGGCTCCACCCGGTCAGGAGTCAAGCCAGAGGGGCAAAGAGCAGCAAGACGATAGCCGGGCGGCGTCTTTCGTGGGTACGGCCGAATACGTCAGCCCCGAACTTTTGACCAACAAAAATGCATGTAAAGCAAGTGATTTGTGGGCTTTCGGATGCATCATCTACCAACTTTTGGCTGGTCGGCCGCCCTTCAAGGCGGGTTCCGAGTATCTGACCTTCCAAAAGATCGTCAACCTGGAATATGAGTTCCCTCCGGGATTCCCTCCGGCAGCTCGAGACCTTGTTGAGCGATGTCTCGTCTTAGACCCTGCACGCCGACTGGCTATTGAGCATATCAAGAACCACGAATTCTTCGCCGGTCAACAGTTTGGTAAGATACTGTGGCGGACTAAAGCGCCCCGCTTGCGACCGTATGTGCCTCCCTCGCAAGAGCCGAAAATCATCCAGCTCAATGGCATGCCAAGCAACGCACAGCCGATACCCACGTCCAGGCCCGGCACGACGGGAAATGCCGCGAATGGCGGCGCGCGTACGCCAGGCAGGATTATTACCGATATACCCCCGCCCTCTCAGCTAGATATCGAATGGTCTCCGGTATTGACGAGAAACAATGAGAGAATACTGAAGCTCGGTGACCTTATGGTCTTGTCAGCACCCATATCTAACAGCCCACATAACAAGAGTGACGAAGGACATAGGAAATTCGCGCGGTTCTTCGGCGGCAGCACCACAAAGAAGAGGCAGAGGCTTGTGATGGTCACAAGTAGCGGGAGGATCGTCCTAGCACCGGCCGGTGGCGAGGAAAAAAAGGCTAAGCAAGAAATTTCACTTCTGACGCCAGATTGCTCGTGGAAGACCCAGATTGATGCAAAGGGGCAGACAGTCTGGTGCGTAGATTCGGTAAGTTTGGACTCAACTTTCATGGTTCGCAATTATCGACTGCTAACCTTGTTAAGGGTGGCGTCCACTATACTTTCGAAGATACCAAGACAGGTTCCTCTCTTGATCCGCCCCGGCCCTCAGCCGATGATTGGATCGAATGCCTCGAACAGGCTAAGGAACTTGCACGCAATCAAGCGGGATCTTACCCGAGCGATAACGGGTTCGGAGATATGTCGTCGGCGATGTCGAGTCCCGCCAGTACTTTTGCCGGTACTGGCGGCTATTCGACCGCGGACTACAGCATCAGCGATAGATCTCACCGCAATCACCTCAGCAAGAGCCAAGGAAGTTTGGATGACGTGTCTACGACGAAGCGCCATCGATTCAGCAAACGACAGTCTAAACAAGGGCTCGGCCCTGCTTTTTGAAGGCTGGGCTCCCTAGCCGTTGACTACCTAGAGCACCCTACGTACGCATCGTTCCATGTCCACAGACACACACACACACGCATACGATTGAACGGGGATGCCCTAACTTGGTTTCCTTTTTTTCATATGCAGCATGTTCAAGCGAGGCGCAGGCTTTTGGAGGCTTTTGATCTTCAGAGAGGTTGCAAGTCATGACACCGGCATTTTACATTTCGAGAGAGTTTATAAGGGGGTCACGAACCGGGCGCTCCCTTACGATAGAAGACGGGATGGCGATCGGTAGGCCCCATCACATGCATTAGATGGGTTACGAAAGACTAGGTATATTATGAACGACCCCAAATTCCACCACCACTTAATATTATATTCGGAACCCTTGTAGCTTCTAGGGCCCATTGGATCATGAAAATCATCGACTGACCAGGCCCTGCCTTGTCTCGGACCAATAGCGGTTGTCATGAGACTAGGGAGCGGTAGGTACCGCCACGACGGCTATCAGGGGTATGGCAGGTTTTGCGGTGGGAGAAAAGGGCAGTGGAGGAAAGTCATGGCTGATTAGACCAATGCCAGGCAATGCATGGAAAAAATAGATGGATAGGTTGCATGTGCAATGTACCTTAGTTAGATTCGCTAAGAATCACGCATGTTTGCTTAATACCTAATCTCCGGGCATTTAATATTCTAGGCTCCTAGATTCCTCTTCCTACATTGGACGGCTGGACCGGAGTTATTGGATTATCGATGGAGCAATGCTGTTAGCGAAGCTGTCATTACCAGTAGAAGGTATAATGGGTCTGGATGAAGTACATGTATGTCAGCAAGGAGTGTTCGCCGAAAACACTACAGCATAGACAATACTTTGCAAGTTGTTACTTCCCAAAGACCACTGGCCTCGGATTTTGACAGGGTAGGACCTCAGGACCTCCTGTGCTGTGCGAGTTTATGAAAAGAACGGCTATATGCATTCAACTGGGGGCTAAAAGACCTCCCAGTAATGTCACCGTCTACTCCCAATGATCACCATCATCGCACATATGCATCCATAGCCTGGAGGCTAACCATCTGCCATGATGCTGCGTCTACCTCCCACAACACTCTCCTTGACCATGGCAGAAGTCAAAGAATTCGAGCATCGTCGTCGTTTCAAGAAATATCTCAGCAAGAACGAGACCTTCACGAGGCACCTCCCTCTCGCCCCGAGGATCGCAGGCTCCGTAAACCGCGATACCGTTCCTGATTCGGAACAACTCCAGGCGGCTGAACTCCCCAGCCGGGAGCCACTGTCCTTGGAGGTCTCCTCGGCGCCGGACGGAAAAGAGAGCCCTAAGCTCCCCTCCAATCCGCCCACCGGAGAGTCTAGCACTTGGGACTCTGGCAATAGCAGCTCGCAGAGTAATTCCAATTCGACGAAAACCCTAGGGTCGGGCTCCTCGGCTCTGCAGTTGAGTTCGACTTTCGGACGCCCGCCGGCTGCGCTTCCTCCTCCCTTCTCCATGGATATGCGCACCGTCTCTGACACGCAAACTCTACCGTCGGTATGGCTTACCTCTCAACTACTTGCCTCATTTCGAGCTAATCGCCCCCCCGCCGGGGGGGGCAGACCGAGATCATAACTGACCTGCGAGTACAGCACCATCTCGGCTCACACCCGATCACTCCGCAGAGACGCTCCTCGCTGAGAGGCCACCACGCCGATGACACTATCCAGGTGAGCCCTCCGGTCAGCTATGTGCCACTTGACACGAAGACCTTGACTGACCCTCGTTTCAGAGTGGCCGTAGTAGTAGATCGAGGATCTTCAGCTCTGCAGTGAGGTTCGTCGAGTCCGTCATCCATCCTCCAAGACGGACCTCGCCATCGGCATTGGCTCATCGAATACGGCGCTCCGCCTCTGCATCTCCGACGCCCAGCACCGCGGAAGAACCGGCGTTCAGAGAGGATACTCCTCGGCTCGCTGTCTATAATGACTCCGTCTCAGCGTCATTGCAGCCCCAGACGCCATTGAACCTCCCAGAAGCGCGGCACCAGAGTCGTCTTCATGGCGCGTATACAGCCCCCGTAGTGCGCGTCGAGACGAGGTCTGCTTACCAATCCGGCGCCGTCCGGGGTAGGCCGAACAGGGGCGACAGCATTGTCGGTATGGAGACGCCTGGGTTTCGTGGTCTCTACGGTGGCATCGAGAACTCCGAGGATTCGACGTTGTTTGAGGAGGCGTCGCGGTTCCATGATCAAGATTCCCCAGAAGACGCCGCGGGAGGTTGAGGCGGGGTGGTAGGGACGCGCTCACCTAATTGAGTATGGGAGCTATGGGACGGGTAAGTATTGCTATGCTGCTGGCAAGCGTGGTTGATGATTTTACTACTCGATTCATTAGACTCCCCATTCGAACATTGTTACGCGTTTTTGGTCATCACCACCACGCAAACGGCGGCAGCTGAACTCTATGAATAGAATAATCATCTCTATACCCACGAATTTCGCTCATTTGAGAACTGCTGGGTAGCCGTGAATGCGACAATAAGGAACAGCTCGAAAAGGGGGCGCAAACGCAACAGGGCAAAGTCTACGAATGTTGGGGTTGTCTTAAAAGCTGCTTGCGAGTGAGACATGGAAATCCGCCCACGGCGGTTAAGCACAGCAACCTTTGAAGCGAAGCTGCGGCCTTTGCTCCCATCCGCTCGTCAGCAGGTGATAACTGCTGCAGATCGATTCCGGAAAGACCTCCTCAGCTGCAGTAGCGGCGTAGCCCCATGACACGGGGGCCGAGACCCGGATGATGATGGATGCCGCACCTCTTTTCTTTTTTCAGGGCTGCAGCGGAGGAGAGACACTAGACGACGCTACTGTACAATATCAGTCAGGACTCCGCGACGACCAATGATAACCGGAATTATTTTGGGGTCGTTCCGCCCCAGATGCCAAGCCGTCTTACGGATGACCAAGCGGCGACGCCGGCCAATCACGGGGCCGGGTTTCCTGGGTAGGCCTGCAGGCCCCGATTCTTTCTTCTCGCTTTGAAGTTTGGGCCCCGGCCCTTGACGTGATTGATGGATGGCGTAGAATGGACGGATGTTCTTTCGTGCTTTTTCCTTTTATGTGGGTAAGTGGACACGGGCCTCGCGGGCAAGACGGACAGGACGGGCTGATCCCTGCGAGCAAGCAACGACCCGCGCTTCTGCCCGTCTCGTCTGGTCCCGTCTGGTCTGCTACTCAGTATGTACCTGGTTGGACCGTCGCCTACATGCCAGCCTGCGCCACTACCTACTACAACTTTGAAGGCAGACATCAGAGAACGCTTCTGAAAGATAACAGAGTAAAGTAGCGGGACAAAGTGGAGAAGACAAAGCGGACATATCCGAATCCCACAACACAATACTGGCCTTTCTAAGGATAATAACGTGAATTGGCTTGTTTGCTATAGTGATTTTGTCTTAAGACCCGTTCATATAGACATTTAAGGTGTTGTTTAACCGTTTGTGGAAGCATTCAAGCTGAAGTGCTTATATCTCGGGATCAAAAATTCGCAAGAGTGGCTGCTTTATGGTGCGCGCATGTGGTCAGAGCTCCCAGTGCCAAGTCGACCGGTCTCACCCTTCTACCCATCCACAGAAAAGGGAAAGTGCGAAGGTCGATCTTCCATCTGCTCTCTACGACTCTCTACTATAGAGTGCAGGGATACAAAGTGAAGTCTCCACAGTCCACGGGGCCAACCAACCAAAACCCGGATGCGCAGGTGTGAGCTCTCTCTCTCTCTCTGCCTCACCTTTTCTATTTCTACATCCCATCCATCTAACCAGACCTGCGCGTTCTCGTGTCCTTCCCTACTTCCATACCAACCAACACACACTTACATATCCTCCCCTTTCACATTGCTCAAGCCGTCCCCCTTACCGCTTCTTCTTATCTTGTGGTCCGTCTCAGACTGTCACACCCATCCACCTTGCTGTGTATTATATTCATCACGGCCACGGGCACCATCCGTACTTCGTCCATCATACTCTTCCGGCAAAGCCTCCCTTGACCATAGTAACCTCATCCTCATCAACCCGTTTACCTTCGATCCGCCCTTCACCTAGATTTTCCAAGCTCATTTTGCCCAGGTCAATTGGTCGTGTCTGCCCTCGTCTCTTGTAGCTTACCTTCACAGCCTTCCTTCCGTTGACGCCCTTCCATCCCCGAGAGCAGCCATTGTCCCAAGCCATTCTGTTGAGCTTGGCTTTCCGGCCGCGATCTCTAACCATAGTTCCCGCATATCTCACCTGAAAAATTTAGTACTAACAGTCACAATGTCACCTTTCGACCGCACCTCATCTCCCATCCTTACCATGGCGCCAACTGCTGCTCACCAAGGCGCGTTTGGCATGCCCACCTTCTCGCGTCAGCCTTCTCTATTCAGCCGCAATGAGTCCTTCGGTGCTCCTGCCGCCCGGTCTCGTCTGTCTGCCCCCATGTCTCAAACAGCTGGCCGCAAGCGGTCCAGAGATGAAGCCGCCATCAACCTCGACGTTAACGAGGCCAAACTCGAAACCATTGAGCCCGTCAAAGAGAAAGAGGACGAGTGGGTCTACGGCGAGGGAATGACGCTCATCAAGTCGCCCTCATCCTACGTCGTCAGCGCCGGTAGTCAATCCGGTACCTGGGTGGAGGAGAAAGCCGCCGAGGAGCAGGTCCGTCGAAACGAAGAGGCTCGCGCAATCAACCAGCAAGAACGTCCATCTCTGCGTAGCAGCAAATCCCAACGACTAGACCTGAACGCGGTCTCCGTTCCGGGCATCGACGCCCAGACCACTCGATATAGCCCAGTCCGCGACATCAACCCTTCGGTCGCCACGTCCGGTCTCTCGGCCGACATGAATAGCCAACCGATTATCGACAACTTCACCCTTCATCTCGGTATCGGATGGAGTCGCATCAGCACCGATGAACACATCCAAGCGGCTGCTCGGGGCTGGGCCAAGTACATCGAGAATCACTTCCCTGTCACGAACGTCCGTATCCAGCTGGAGAGCAGGGGCCTGCAGTCATATCTCGTCGAAGCCTCGGAAGGCTACTTTCTCTTCGCGGAAAACTTGCGCCAGGGCCAGCTGGTGAGCAAGGATCTGAATCGGACATTCGCCAACCTCAGGGCCAACCCCCCCGTCTTTGAGGGATTAGCACCCATGTGCGCAGCGGAGTCCCCGAAGCCATTGCAACCCGTGATACCTCAGGGAGTACCTGCGGTACCTAGGGATATTGAAATGGACATGAGCTAAGCGGCCCCACGAATAGTAGACGTCTCGACGCGATCGGGTCTGGGTATGCGGGCGTTGGCTTAGTGAGCAGCCAGTTGGTGGGACGGAGTCAAATCGCTATCATCTTTTTCTGATTTTAACAGTTGCATCTAAACAATTTCCAGGTTAAGTGGAAGCCACTGCTACGAAACAGGCGGTATAATATCTTCCTATCTGGGGGATAATCGGAACGGGGTTTCGGCTGGGTCTGTAACGCATAGCTTTGTATCAATAGAATTTTGAATTTCCATCTGAGATTCCATCAGGTGTTTCTAGATCAACGACACGTGCGAACTGTGAGGGCTCCGGCCTCTTAAATACCTCGACCGGGTGGAACGCAATGATGCCTTGACGCCGTGGGTAACTTAGTTGGGCGGCAATCTGGCCATCTGGTTCGATAGTTTTTGTGCGAAGTGGATTCGAGGATCCATTATCACAAGCGGTGAAGAGCGCTTCTGTGTACAAGCCGCGGCTAAGGTTCTTCGCAATCGTGCTTAAAGACAGATATGAGTAGACACGTATCGTGTAAGGAGGCCTCTTTAAGCAGGGCGGTTATGACGTAGATATGCTTACTTTGAATTATCTCCCGCAGACATGACGGGAAACTTCAGGGAAGCTACTTAAGTCAGCGTAGGGGGCTTAGAAGAATGAATATTTGGGCAGCAAAAGTGTCGTAATTATTTAGAAGTGGGTGCTAACGTCAACTAGAGGAAATTTGGCCTTAGTTTCTGAGGTCAAGTAACCGCCACATCAGTGCGGTATAAGAAGGTATTGTAGGAAGCGTAATCAAATCATCATAGGTTTACGGATGAGACCGAGGGGCATGTTATTAGGATCAACTACGTCGGTAGGTACATGGGTAGCTTCTAACTTAAAAGATATGGTTCGCTGGCCGCAAGCAACTCTGCAATGCCCCTAACCCCCGTACATAACATCAAACAGGCTAAAATAATAAATAGAATGGGGGAGTGATCTTCTTTTCTTTTTACCTGCGCATTGGATTATTTATCAACACAGGTGCGCAGATGACCGCGTCCGACATCGAACATCCCAGGGGCCTAGGGAGATACCGGGAGTTCGAGACAACCGAGGTGGCCAGGAAACGAGTGGCCGCCGCCACCCTGTGAACCGCAACCCCTGTTACTTGTCCTAATGTGGAAGTGCTCTGTGGGGAATGGCAGAGAGAGAAGAGTCAGAAGCTTTGCCAGGTTTCACAGTAAGGCTTTGGTTATCGATAGGCCAGCCGAGCCGAGCGCCACATCCGGCATTCTCCTCGGATTTTGATGGTAGTGTGTGTATGCGGGGCGTAAGGCATTCAAGGAAGGGATTGGATGTTGTCCGTTGGGAACTTACTAGATTCCTCGAGTTGACGAAGTGGGGAGTCCTCGATGATAGGTTCATAGGTAGGTAGAATATACCACAGCGTGGTTAGCTGATTGATTCCTCTGTGCTGTAAAAACAGAATATGCATAGATAAGGTGGGCCGGACTTGGACGTTTTCGGCTACTATCTAGGTACCTCACTTAGTAGGAGGCAACCGATATATCCAACTTTGTTTTGAAGCAGATGCATGGCATTGGCGGCGGGTTACTCGATGTCGTGCACCCCCTCAGGATGAAGCAAACTAACGCAACTTGGCAACCCGTGCTGCTTGAAATACATAAACAACCAGAATGCAAAGATCGCGGGACGCGCTAGTTTCCTGAGGTTTGCAGATTGATTGACTCAGTGCTTCTTTATATCCCCTGATACCTGCACGCGTCGCTCAACTGTTCTGCCGAAAAGCGCAACTCCCATGATATTCTGGCATCTCGCCGTCTTCCATCTGTCGCAGTATAAGTGACCCGCCGCCTTTTCACACATCGCTTCATCTGTCATATGCTGGTTGGTGGTCTTGGCGGCTTGCTAGGTATCTGGTGTTCAAGCTCCCAAAACTGCCTTCAACGTGTACAATCGGTCTCCATTTCTGTGGCGAGGGAGAGCCCAGCCTTCGACGCAACTCGAGCCACCAAGCAACCACCACCAGACCAATCAGTCCACGGGAATCACGAGATCCGCACCAGAAGCGCTTCCCACTTTTTCATCCCACGAGTAACGACGAAACAAGGCACGACGAAACGCATCTTTTGGGCATAGCGGCCCCTGCATCTTCAGCTCGTTCTGCGCTGCACGTACGGTATTGGGAACGCCGGGAAAAGGCAGGGTAGCAGTGGTGGCCATGCCGGGCTGCTAGCTTGATTTCTTTCTTCGGTGGTATCTTTCTGATAACCACAACTCGTTATCTTCTTGTTTCTTTTTACTGTTCAAACCGCCAGGAAGACAATTGGACTTTATTTCTGCGCAAGTCCGCCGTTTCCTCCTCACTTTCCCGGCGCATGAAACTTGAAGCGGAATACGAGAAGCTGGAACTGCTCAAGCTACTTATTGGTCGCATACGCCGCCGCACTTGGTTCCATCTATCAAATCAGTTCCTGTTAGCTCCGCCGCCCCTCACTGTGGACAAGGACGAGTTTTGAACGCAACTGGAGTGGAGAGAGGGAAAGAGGGCTAGGGAGAAGCTCAATCCATTCTTCATAAAGCAACACCAAGATCCAGCCGGTCGGGTTTTAGTAGCCTCCACGCTGGTCGTCGGACGGCGTCCATGTCCACAATAATCCGAAGATTGTCGCGCTGGAACCGCACGCGATCCGTCACGATACTGCATACTACTTTACTAATCTAGCTTCACTCACGTATTCATGGTGTCGCAACCTGATCCGTATCCGACCTCCCTCGCCGTCCGCGGTGCTCAGTCCGTCGTCTCGTCCCGCTCCTCGCGCCCCCATGTCTCATCGCGCAGCAAGCGGTACAACCGCTCCCACGCCGGCGGCACCTCCTACGTACCGCAGAACGAGTTCCCCATCTTCAGCCACTCGGGCGACGTCGAGATCATTATCTCCGCTGGCGGCGTCGAGAACCGGTACCTCCTACACCGGCACACGCTTGTACGGTGTTCCGGCTTCTTCGAGGCGAGCACGAGTCGGGAATGGTCGAAAGCCAGCGTTCTGCCGTTGCCGGAGCCGGCCTCAAGGGACCTCGCTAGGATAGGGGAGGACGGTGGCGGGAGCGGTACCGCGAGTCGTGGCGGGAACGAGGTTGCGAGGCCCGGCACAGACTCTCCTTTACCGCGGAGGAGATGGCGGTATGTGCTGGATCCTGGGATCGATGGGGACGATATACCGATGCTAGTACAGAAAGAAGCCGATAGCAGCAGCAACAATGGCAACCACAACGATCGTGCGCCTGCGCAGGCAAAGTCGCTCTTCGGCGGCGGAGGCGGCGCGATCTCGAACACGCCCTCAGTCCGCAACAAGCCAGCGCACTCGCAATCGCATTCGACGAGCTCATTCTTCCGCTCCGTCGCGAACCTCTCCCTAACGCACTCGTCACGACGCCACCAGGAACCCGTGCCGGACATCGGCGCCAACCAGCGGCTATCGCAGGCCGACGTGGATCTGCTCCGCGACTATGACAACCTGTTCCGCATCTTCTACAACTACCCGCCGGTGCTCGACGGCGTCAGCATCGCGGACGCCTACGTGCAGTGCAAGTCGTTGTTGACCCTGGCGGACCAGTATGATGCGCTGGCCGTGTGCGGCCCGCGCGTCGACCACCACCTGCTGCAGTTCCGCGGGCGCCTCTGGAAGCAGGTCGCCAAATACCCCGTCAGCTACTTGCGGTTGGGCTACCTCGCGCGCTCCAAGGTCATCTTCCAGGAGGCCCTCATCCACGTCGTCGGCCAGTGGCCGGCCGGCGAGCGGAGCATCCGGCAGGCACTGCCCGAGACCGTCGTCGACATCATCGAGGACAAGGTCGACGAGCTCGAGGAGACGGTCGCCCGCGTCGAGGGCCGCTTGTTCCGGCTCGCTCTCACCAACTCCCGCGGCGAGCGCGTCGGCCCCAACACGAGCTACCTCGACTGGCTCGCCGTGTCCCTGTTCCGCCAGTGGCTTGCCGACAACACGTCGCCCGCGCCGCCGCCCAGACAACCGCCACCGCCGTCTTCTTCGTCCGACCGTGACCGCAGGGGTCCCCACCACCGTCACCATAGCCACAGCCACCACTCGGCATCGTCCCGGGACGACGGCGGCTCCGCGGCGGGAGGAGGGTCCCAGAACGCCGTCCAGGCGCCGGCGCCCGCGTCCCTCGCCAGCGTGGGGCGCACGTACCGGCTGCTGGGGTCGCCGAGCGGCGCCGCGTACCTGGGCCATGATGAGTGCAAGCGGTTCCTGAAGCTGACGCCGGACCTGTACTCGCGCGACAATCTGCGAAGGTTCGAGAAGCGCGTCGACGAGCTCAAGGCCGCCGCGCGCGAGGTCGTGCGCCCGCTCATGGGCAGCGGACTTGAGCTCGAGCACGAGATCGCGGGCCTCGGGAGAAGTAGGGGAGATGCGGTCGAGGTGGCGGCGGGCGTCACGAGTTATCTCACGTGCGTTAGAGTCTACGATAGGGATTTGCCATGGGATGTCGAAGAGGGGTAGAGGCGTGCGTGTGAGAAGTGGATGGCGTTGGGAACGGGGGATAATGTCTTGACGAGGAAACACGGGTGACGATCTTGTGCGGCGGGCTCGAAGGGAAACGGGCCCTGAGTTGCACAATGGGGATTTCCCATTCGGCGATGGAAAATGCTGCTTATAAACCTCTGCCAACCGATGTATTGCATACAGGGATGGAGCAGGAGGCCACGTCACACAGCGCACGATGTTACGGTTTATATATGTCGGAGATGCCTTCACGGGGATGAACAGGGAGAGGGAGGGAGGAATATCCGCTTGGTTTAGCACTCATTATGTGGTTGTATATGGGTGCTGGAGTTTCGTGGGCTTGAGGTTCACAGTTTTCATAGTTCATAGGATACCCTACGTACGTACGTTCGAAGAAGAAGAGTTTTCTTGATGTCTACCCATCACTGCTTCGACCAATTTTCTTTTTCAAGGTTAATGTGGCGTCTCCCCTATCTCTATTCCTTCCGGCAAACAGTCGAGATGGGTATGCAAAGCAGTACCGGCGACAACTCGAAGCCACGGTGGGTTTTATAACTTCTCGCTGCAGAGTTACAAAGCCAGCTCATTAGAAAGAGCTGTGTGCTGCTCTAAGGCCCTCTTACCTGCCACGTCCTATCTGCGTCGACTTATAAGCAGGAACCTGTAAATAAATACCCCTCGCGAAAAGTCGGGGATACGTAGGAGGAATGACAGCAGTCTACCCTTTCAAAATAGTTTCTGACATAGTATAGGTTACCTATGGATACCCTGCTTTTTCTTGAGCCTGGTCCATTCGATTGCCTCTACGGGACATGACGAGTCTCCGGAACCGCGAATCGGGCTGTGTACGTCAACGTCACCAATCCTGCTATCATTCCCGAAGATAAACGCACACACGGTCCGTCAGTCATCGCAGAGCTCAGCAAACCGAAAGAATGGAGCGGCCACCGGACAACCCTCCGCGTCCCATATGGACGGCTGTGATCGGATCTGGTGGCGAGACTGGCGCATGCCACCCGCACGCGCTGCCGAAGAAGTACGTCCTCGATAGATACCCTGCTTACGAAATATTCCCACTTCGACATTCGTCGCTCAGTCAGCCATCGAGTCTCGGGGGTGCTCCATGATGGACGAGCTTGTTTCCTTCGGGATCGCGCGGTTGTCCACATCGACTGCCATTCTTAATCCGAGAAGTGGAAGCCTACCATTGTCTAGCGGAATCCCCCTTGGCGCCAAGGCTTGTCGGATACGTCTTTGAAGAGAGTCTTGATCGCGTCGTCGGCTTTCTGGTAAAGTCTGTCCATGGACGTATTGCAATTATTACAGACCTCGAGGCATGCAGCAAAGCTCTCGGCGAGTCGCACCGTTTCCTCATTCGCGGCGATCTCTGCAGAATCAATATTTTTGTCACTTCCAATGGGCCAAAGTTCATTGACTGAAAAACAGGAAGTCAGAATATATACGCATATGTCAGGTGCCAAGATGTGACCCCCTTTCGAGGGCCCAGTGCCCCACCAACGAGGGTCTGGGCGGTGTATATATAGGGGGCTTCGCCCCGAGTAGCTAGGGAAAGGCAGGCATTAATGGTCATCTATCTACTACCTATACTACGAACTACCAGCTAGGCTGCTTCTTCTGCCTTTCACTCTGGACTTCACCCTTTTTTTCTCTGACAGTATAATACTTGAGAAATATCTTAACTCAAAAGATTGGCGTCATTTCCGGTTGCTGATAAGTACCACTTTAGTTTGGGTTCTTAAGGGAAGGTCTACGTTATCCAACACCGTGAGAACGCTATTATTTAGGCTATCTTCTTAAAAAGGACAACTAGTTAAGAAAGCTCTCAAGCGACTTCACGTCTGGGTTACACCTAAGTATAGTTTCAAGTTACCTATAATCTAGTATGACGTACCTAGAAATTCCAATGGTAAGATAACGATGCAAGTGTACAAGGACTCTATTTTAGAGCTCGTAGTAAGCAGCCAGTTGCGTGAGGGCTGCTGTTTTATGCTTGAGGAAGATAATAACTCAGGTTACGGTACAAGCAAGAGTAATATAGTTAAGACTTGGAAGAAAGCTAATGGCTTAGATTCTTTCGTTAACTGCACCTCTTCGTCGGATTTACCCTTATAGGGAAGGCGGGGCAAGGCCCCAAGCAATACGCGCAAAAAGGCCTTCTTGGGAGGGCTTTATAGTAAAGGAACTAGTCAAGAAGAGCTGGGCTCCGGTCAAACAGACTATAATTAACTCCTGGGCTGACAATATTCCTCAAATCTTTAAGAAATGTTTAGAACTAGAAGGAGCCATCACGGGGCATTAATTTGCAATTGGTTTCATTCAGATTGGGTCTGTTCTGTCAGAGTAATTGATGATTGGGGTTAGGTCTGGGTGCTTTTGCGGTGGGCGGTTTTTGGTGGCAAGGGAGCCTGGTCAGATGGTCCCGTGGCTCTCGCCTGCTCAATATCTCGTGATCCTCGTGGAGGTCTAGCGCAAGGCTGTGACCGATTGCGATTGCAGCTTTCCATATTTGATCACTTGTGGTGCCAGCATTTCAATACCATGCATCCACGACGGATGCCGCGAGGCTTTCATGGCTGATTACGAGCCTCGATGAGCCATCCCCCGCTTGCGCCGCCATGTTGGCGGCCACATCATCAATAATAGTTGCGCCATTTCTGAAAGGTGTTATTTCCAGCCGTAATGGGTCGAACTTCAATCCGCGACAGAGATTTGGGGCCCCCCATGTCCCGCATACTCCAATACTTGAAAGCTCAGCCTTAACTGGAAAAGAGAAAAGTCTTGGCCGTTCTTATAAAATAGGCTCGAACCAACCTAAACAAGATCTGGCCGTGGAGAAACTAAGCATTATTTTGAGTATAAGAACTTAACTCGCTCCACTTCGATGATTCCCGCCGCCAGCCCCGGCCCGTTCCTTGCTACGGGGGCAGCCAGCGGGGATGCCAACTTCACCGCGCTCTGTGAACTCGTCCGAAACGCAGGTATCGCTCACAATCCATCCCTAGAGAACCGCACAACGTACGTCTGCGCCCAAGACTACGCCGAGCACACACCTCCGGCGGACTACATCTCGGTCAACCTAGAAACATGCCTCGCGTTCAACCCGGGATGGGAGAAATCCAAGATCGAAACCCCCTCTCAGTGGGCCGGACCCTTAGCCGGTTTCCTCATCCCCTCACTCGGCTTCATCATCTCCATTCCGCGCGAGTGGAACATCCCCGCCCCGACCGGTAAGATCGGCTTTCTCACCTTCTTCGCTCTAGTGCTCGACACGCTTGTCGGTATTGGTATCGTGTTCGGATGGGCGGGCCCCTATGTCGCCGGGGCGCTGCACGAGGCTTTTGTCGACTGGGAGGTCCTGGACCTAGTCAATAAGATCATGAATGAACGTAGCGCCTCGAACCTCGGAGCCTCGGAGTCGGAGTTGTTTGCACTCGCCATCACACTGGTGGGACCTTTTGATGTCAATGCCCGGGAGCACCAGTATCAGCAGACCTTTGCTGGGAAGGTCACGAGCGAGCTAGAACAGCCGCAGATGGCCAGGACCTTCCTCAGGCAGTTATGTACACAGCTCGTCCCATTCAACATCCAAGTCGGTGTCCCGTTGGTATTCTACGTCGGGGCGTCTGTCTACTCCCTCGTCGACGCCCAAGCACGGCTCGGCGAGAACGACACCGCCCACTCGATCGCCTTTGGCCTCTGGTACCACACCATCGTCCTCGTCGCCATCGCGAGTTCCATGGTGCTCAGCGTTGGAGCCTCCAAGGTGATCGAATCGGTCATGGCAAGGCATAACCTCACAGAGAAGGGCTACAAGCTCAGGTGTATGTGCAAACGGCGCTTGGAGCTGTGGAGATGGTCGCAAGTGTGGATTCGAGATTCCCAGGGGCAAATGGTCCGACTTGACGGTCGATACAGGGATATCTTCGACGGGCGCCACGTTGGATGGTCATCTGTCCTTACCATCTTCATCCTGATCATCCCCTGGGCTCTCGCATTTAGCGTGGCGTATCTGACACCGGTGATCGGGATCAGCTGCCGCTCTGCCACGGTCCTCGCCTATGCCTGTTGTCAGAGCTTCCTTGTCATTCTATGGTCCGTCCACACCTCGCCAAAGGCACGCGAGGCGAGAGACAATGCCAGGGAGAGGAGGCAGTGGAAGGCGTTTCTCGGCCTTTGGACTATCACCGGCATTTACTACCTCGTTGGCATCACTTCTGTTTGCGTGACGATAGCCGGGACTGTCATGCAGCTTGTCGGTGTGTATCGGAATTGCGTCTGCAAGGCGGGCCTATACTATGGTCTGCCGACGACGCGGGACCGTTCGGGGGCTATGGTGAAGTTGTCGACCGACACGCAGATAGAACGTGATACAGCTTCTTACTGGAAGGCTCTGGGCGGATCCGGTGTATGTTGGCTCATCGTACTGTGCCTGGTCGCTGGCTGGCATCGGGTCAGGATGAGGCAGAGGTGTCTCGACCTTATTGATTGGGTAGCGAGGTAGGGGTCGTTTAGGAAGACTGTTTCTCGGGGTTCGAGACACAGGGCCGGAGGAGGAGCTCGTGCCTCGGCCGGCTGGTAATGATCTGTAGAACTCGCGTGCTGTGCTGGGTCGGGCCGTCAAGTAGGCGCAAGGTCAACGAAGGTCGAGGGAAGGTTTGATTTTACTCCCGACGGCACGCCAGGACCACGAATAATGAAAGGTAAGGTGGTGGATTCAACGTAGGCTGTAGCTTTCCCAGCTGTAAAACGATGATTACCGAGATGGTAACCATGATCAGAGGAATAGATCACTGGCGGGGTGAGCTTAAGCTGACCAGGAGCTCCTCGGCTGTGCAGCATACCGTAGGTGTTCCCCAATTCATCTTCCTTCTCGAGTCGACGAGTGTGTCCCCAATCATCTCGTCGACTTCTTGCAGAGCTTGTATCCGTCATCTATACTGCGCATCTGTAGATGTGATATTCCCCTCGTTCATGACTGGCAGCACCTTCAAGTAATTTGACGTCATTAGCTGAAAATTGTCTGAGGGGTTATAATTTGGCGATCGCGGGGCGGTAACGTTAGGGAAGAGGTTGATGTGTCGTTCGCAAGGGATCAAGGGGAATCTCCACGCGCGATTTGATGCATATTGATATCCATTTACGACGTCCCAACGAGCCCACATGATTTTCAAAATAAGGCCCTGCCTGGCCGGCCGCGGCCCGCAATCATAATACAATACATTATATCACACCCACCTCCTTAGCATCCAGCCGCCCTCTTCCGGAACTGAGGACCGGCTAATCCACACCCGTGAGATCGATACACTCGACGTCGCTCCGGCGCCAGACGCGGCCGCGCTGCGCCTGCCCGGCGCCACCCCGGGAGCCTGGCGGAACCGGAGCGATGTGCGCCTTGAGCGCCTCAGCCTCGGCCACCGTCACGTCGACCTCCTTGAAGTAGCCCGGCTGGCTCTTGCGGGGTACGTAGAGCTTCGTCATGCGGAGGCCGCCGCCCCTGAAGGCGGTATCTAGTGTTGTCTGCTTTGTTTTCCCCTGCTTCGTTCTCGGGTCGGTGGCGGTGGCTGTTGTGCGATGCCGTCGTGGTGGTGATGGTGGCGGTGGCGATTCGGGGGATGCGATTTTACCGTTGCCGTTGTTGTGGCGGTGTGGGGCATCGGCGTTAACGGTTCTCGGCAGCCTATTCTTGACGAAGCTGCTGAGCGGCGGGAGGTCGAGATCGCTATCATCGGCGTCGTCCTCGCCTGAGTCCGAGAAGGCCGTCTCGAGAGCGACCGTCTGTGCGCGCATGAGACCGCGTGTACTTCTCACCGCAGCGCTCGCGGACTTCTGCGGTGTCGCCTCGGCGGGCAGGGATTCGGCCCGCGCCAATTTCCGGCTGGATTTCTCGGTCGACAGCAGAGTCGGACTCAGAGCCCGCACGGAACCGAGGCTCTCTCTGGCCTCAGACCCTCTCCGGGAAGCCGGCGGCGGCGGGGTGACAGACCGTCGCTTATGGCTAGGACTTGAGTCAAGCAATGATGAGAAGTTGCTAGGGCTAGGATTGGTCTGTTGGCCTTTCACGGGCGATTGTGGACGAGGATGCGCCGCAGGCGAAGCTGGGGGGCTGGAGGATATGTAAATGGTCTCGAAAGCCTTGGCGGAGTTCGGGGGTTTAGTGCCCGCAATCCCGGGACTGCTGACTTGTGCGCCGACCATCGCCCAGGGGTCCGTGGTCGGGGCCGAGTCTGCCGCGGCGGCCGGGGAGCTCCTCTTGGATCTGGTGGACGTGGGCTTAGTCTGTTTACTAGATTTGGTGGACCGGGGCTTCCTTGGGTTCTGACTGCATGGCGGCGGCGGCGGCGGCGGAGGAGGAAGACTCTGCGATGGCGCGGAGATGGCACGGAGAGGGCTACGGACAGGAGTAGATGAGGCTGGTGGCGGAGGATGCTGCGATTGAGAGGCGGAATGCGGGCCGGATTTGCCAGTTTCGACACTCTTCGAGACGTTTTTGGTGACCTTGACGAACTTGTCCATAGCGCCGGCCGACGCGCCGGCTGGCTTGGTCTTCTGCCTCGGCGCTTTCGCCTTTGTTCGCTTGTTGGCCTTGGCGCGCTGAGCCGCTTCCCAATCCTCGACCATTAGCGGTATCCCGAGTTTCGCGACGGTCTCCGGTATCCAGAAGAGATCCGGCTCGGTCGGGCTGAACGGCTTCCTGCTCGTGGTCTTCGCCTCGTCTTCCGCCAGCGCCTCGAACTCGTCATCGCTGTTGAGGGCGAGGCCGTCCCGCCCGTAGCTGATGACCTCGTCTGGCTCCTCTTGGAAATCGTAGCCGACGATGTTCGTTGGGATGAATGATACGCGTAACTCCGAGGTCGCATCCGTACTGGAGTGTGCCCGCCTGGTCGTTATCGAGGTTACCAGCTCTGACTCTTCCCTCTCTATTGAGGCAATATCTTCCAATGCCGTTTCATGTTGGGCACTCCGGTCCATGAGTTTCCGGACTAAAAGGGAAGGCGCGAGGACTCGGATGAACTTGATCGCCCCTATCCGGTAAGTCCAGTCGAACGTCTCATTGACGAACTCCCGAAGCCCCTGGACGTCCACAGGTCTCCCCCAAGTTTGATTTTTAAGCCTTTCGAGTGTGGACGCGGGCGACACAACCGGGTGGGTATAATATCTTAGGACATCGATATTTGGGAAGGTATCAGGAACGTGGAGAGCCTTATGTCTTGTCCTGAAGAACCCGCTTTCGTTGGTCCGGAGCTCGTATATGAGCCGCTCCCTCCACGAGTTCAGACCTGATGTGTCGGATCTCTTCAGCTGACACAAGCTCTTACCGAACCCGGCCCGCGCCGCCTCGCATGCTAGTTTGACGCCGGCGCCGGGGATACCTTCGGGGAGGTAATCGCCGCCGCTCATAAGTGCAACGAGCACCATCCCCTCCCTGTCCAGGCCGGATTCGCCCTGCCGTAGCTCCTCAGTATCGTACATGGACACGTGGGTTGGCGTCTTCGCCTTCGTGCCCTCGGAGGACCAGTTCCGCAGCGTCCGTTTGCAGCCGAACATGATGGTGTCGACGTCCTCGCTGAGCACGGCGTCGACGAGGCCTTGTTGCTGCAGCAGGGCGCACTCCGCCTCGGCCTCGCCGGGCGCGTCGTGCACCTGGAAGCCGAACAGCCTGATGAGCCTCTTCGCCATCGAGGTGGCGACGCCGTCGCCCCTCCCCGGGCGCTTGTTGCGCTTGAAGACGGGCTTGTTCGGCCCGTCGAAGACGAATATGGGCTCTATGGATAGTCCTAGGAGGCGGAGCAGTCGGTAGAACAGCGTCCGTATGGCGGGATTCGAGCCGCCGCGGGCGACCTGGGCCTGGAACTGCCATATCGAGATGTCTATAGCCATTCGGAACGGGCGGCCGGTCTGTTCGAGCTTCTCGACAGCGAGCTTGGTTAGCGATATCCGCTTTCCGGGGCCAACCTCCTTGTAGATTCTGGTTCGCACGTGTCAGTGAACGATGTTATGGTTGGAACATGGATGTCTGACCCTTTGATGCCCATATTGAAGGGCAAGCATCTACCAGCTAAGACGTAAGTAGGAGAAGACTTTACAGATCAGCTATCCATGAATCTCTGGCAGAGTCCATGCAATAGGAAGACGCGGCTATGATGAGATTCGATAAGGAGCTTCACTAGCTACAGCCAATGCTCGTCATCGTCTACAGGTAAGTTGCAATTCACGGTCTGCCAATATTCGAAGTTCTCGCTGATTGATGTCATCGTTTCCCTTCCCATTAAACTCTAGCGCAAATATTGACTTATCCAATTTGGTCGCCATTGGCAACGCAACAAGGAGGTTGCAGGGGTAGTTGATAGTGGGGTTGTTGTAGTAAGTATCAGGCCCGAAGTTTAATATCCTTGTCATATACTCCCAAGCGTTATATCTAACGTTATCACTATATTGAAGCTTTAGTTTATATGCTCGTTCATTATTAGAATCTATTAATAATATAATTCTGTTCTGTATAGTAAACAGATGTTACACAAAAAGATAAAAATCCTAGAATTAACAATTTTAAAAGCTAATTAATAAAACTACCTAACTAGGACGATAAACCTACCCCTAAGACTAGTACAAATGACCTGCAATTAAATACATACATACATACGAGCTACTCGGTAGTTGCAGGGGTCCCTCCAAATGCAGGGGAAGCTCTTGGGTTTCTACATCTAAGTTCCCTATTGGCGAACCGTTTGCACTTCACGATGCCCAAAATCTGACAACATGATTGCAATGAGAGATTCTCCCGATCAATATGTGAATTTCGTGTAGGCACATCAAGACACGCACTGGAATAGGGATATGATGGCGTCGAGCGCAGCAGCCCCGAGTCTCCCCCACCGCACCATCTCGACCATCCGCGCCGGAGGGATCCAGGGAGGAACGGCGGTTCCGCACACGCCCACCCGAACGAGCATTTCCAGTGTTGCCGCGTTCGGTTCGCCGTCGAGTCTCCGCGCCGATGACGACCTAATTATCGTAGAGCTAGGATCCCGGAAGATACGCGTTGGTTTCGCCGGCGACTCCGCCCCTAAGAGGGTCGCGACGTTCGGCCCGGAGCAGCAGAGGCGCGTCGGCGATTTTAGGGCCTGGAACCCCGTGTATCGGAGTGACTGGCGCGCGAGGTCCGCAGGCTCCCCTTGGGGCTTCGACTATGAGCTGTGGCGGCTAGATATCAGAGGGCAGGATCTGGGACTGGTGGGGGATAGGCTCGAGCGAGAGCTCAGAGACGCCTATACGAGGTACGTGTCTCGTCGTGTACCTATACGGGTTGTTTGGCTAATATTCTGTCATAGGTTTCTGCTCCTGGATTCGAAGCCGAGAAGGGTGTCCTTGGTATTACCGCCTACGATACCTATCCCTCTCCTTTCCACCGTCCTAGACATTATCTTCCACCGCTTCCAGGCTCCCTCCATATCCCTCCTATCTTCGCCTGTCATGGCGGCGTTAGCCGCCGGTACTCGGTCGGCCCTAGTAGTTGATCTCGGCTGGCATGAGACGGTAGTCACTGGAGTTTACGAGTTTCGAGAGGTGTATAGCTGGAGGACCGTCAGGGCCGGTAAGATGTTAACGGAAGAGACGTACAATTTCTTGGCCAGCGCTATCGAGGGGCCTCAGTCTCAACAACGATCTAGAGGAGACGCGCGAAGAGACATCGTTAGCTTTGCGGAATGCGAAGAAGTCGCCACTCGCCTGTTGTGGTGCAATCGGAAGTCGAAGAGTCCGGCCGAAGAAGTCACCGAGGGTCTGCCGACGCTACACGAACAGGACGAATCGCAGGACGAATCGGAGGCGACAGACCCAGCTGAGGATACTACGCTTATTGCCATCGACCTCAGCTCCTGCGAACCCCCGAGGACCTTGCAAATCCCCTTCTCGCAGCTTGCGGAGCCCTGCGAAACCATTTTCTTCGAGAACCGGCTCTCGCACTCGTGCTTCGACGACCACGAGCTGCCCGTCCACCTACTGATCCATCGGGCCCTACTGCAGCTGCCGGTGGACGTGCGCGCCATGTGCATGTCGCGCATCATCTTCACCGGCGGCTGCTCGAACATCATCGGGCTGAAGGGGCGCATATTCGACGAGGTATCGCTCCTCGCGCAAGAGCGTGGCTGGGACCCCGTCGTGGGGAAGGGCGTCGAGCAATACAGGACGAACCCCAAGCTAAACCGTAACAACAAGCCCCCCAACCGGCCGGCGCCGGGAGACGGGGGACCCGCGCCGATCCTGGTACAACAGCAGCCGCCCAGCCCGCCGCCCGGCTCCGCACCCCCCGACGGCGGTGGCGAGGAGAGCGGCGGCACGCCCGCGGCGGCGGCGTTTAACCCGGCCGACGCGCGGCCCGAGGAGGACCAAGTCGAGCGCATGATCCGCAGGGAGCGGGGGAACGACGACCACCACCGGCCGTCGCCAGCACGGGGCGCGCTGCGCGCCATCGACTCCCTCGGCCCCTGGTGCGGTGCCAGCATGGCCGCCCAGCTCAAGGTCCCCGCGCTCGCCATCGTCGACCGCGACCTCTGGCTGCAGCACGGCGTCGCGGGCGCCTCGAGGCCCGGCGACGTCGACGTTAAGGCCCACCACCACCACCACCAGCGGCACAGCGTCGGCACCGGCGGCCTTATCAGGGGACAGGGCGGCCAGCCTGGCGCCTGGACCCTGGGGATCTGGGGCGCTGTTTAGATTCATGGATAGATGGATTGATGTCTGGCTGGCTTGAATAAGACATGGAGTGTTAGAAGTGGAAGAAATGCGGTGAGCGTTACATCCAT
The DNA here is from genome assembly GCA_004155915.1 of Monosporascus sp. CRB-9-2. Taxonomy (NCBI): domain Eukaryota; kingdom Fungi; phylum Ascomycota; class Sordariomycetes; order Xylariales; genus Monosporascus; species Monosporascus sp. CRB-9-2. Next base: position 93,358 of record QJOA01000028.1, on the reverse strand, counting down.
TTGTTCTTCCTTGTTGGGCGCTATGCTGTGAGAATGGACGTGAGGTTGTATAATAAGGGTGTTGTTAATAGGACACTAGAGTGTTGTTAATAGACTATCACTATTTGTCGCCGAACTTCTGACATCTGGAGATTTGACTCAAACTCAGTCCAGTGGCAAAGGCAGGGAAGCTAGCAAGGGAAAACGAGCTAGTTGACAGCGAGGGAATATATAAAGAGAGATCATGCGCAATATTTCAGTTTGATAAAAATATGGCTCGTTATTGTTAAATCTCACATTCCCAGTTCTCAGGCATGTTTACGTCTCCTGTCCCCCGATATTTCGCCTGTCTAGGATAAACACACAGCGGGCGCTGGCTCTGCACTCCAGCCGTGGCATTGTCATCCTTAAATTTTGTCGCGACGAGCTTCTCCGGCGCGGAGCCCTCTTCTACCCACTTCATCATGGCCAATATGATGTCGTGATCCGCGTCCATGAACCCGGGCACCGAATGCGTCGTGCCTGCCAGTCTCTGGCTGCCTCCAGCGATATACCAAGGCGCAGTCGCGGACCCCGAACAGTGCTCCATGCCAGGGACGAGGAAGAAGCGGAAGAAATCGTCGACACCCGCCCCCGCGCCCCTCGAAGCTACGGCCATCCCCACCGCGTCATGGAAGACGAGGCTGCTGCCCGCGGGGATGAGGCTGTCTGCGGCCCCGTGGTACATGAGGACCTTGCCGCCGCGGTCCGCGAAGCGCGCCATGTCATCGAAGTCGTCTGCGGTGGCGCGTCCCGGGTCGATCTCGTCGGCCTTCTCGACATCTCGGAGCGCGAAGCCTGTGTAGTCCCACGCCGAGTCGTTGTGCACGAAGTACCGGAACAAGCCGTACCCGTAATGCGTGAAGCCGCCCAGCGCGAACCCCGGGTCCGTGCCCAGCGGCAGGCCCGGGAACACGAACACGGACCCGTCCCCGCGCCCGCCGTCGTCGTCGAAGACGAGGTCGCTGTACGTGGCGCGCGCCGTCTCGAGCTGCTCCGCCGTGAGGCACTCGGCCGAGGAAGGAGACTTCGACGACGAAGACGACGCGTCGCACAGCAGCGCCTCGAAGTCGAAGGCGCACCCGAACGGGTCGCTGACGATGCCGTCGACGACGCCGTCCTGCGGGTCGCACTGCCGCAGCATCTCCGCCTCGATGGCGCCGAACAGGGACCCGTCGATGTGCTTGGGGTCGTCCTCCGGGTAGTTGTTGAGCGGCATCATCAGGGTCCCGGCCGCGAGGTGCGTCGTCCACCATGCTATATCGACCTAAGTCAGCGCCGCCCCCTGGTATGGCCCGACGGTGTCTCCCGTAAAGCTCGGGACTGATGAGATGGCTAAGTAGTCAACTTACCAGGGGCCCCGACCGCGATGCCGTCGAAGGAGTCCGGGTGCAGCTGGATCTCCCGCAGGCCCTGGCGCCCGCCCGTGGAGCAGCTCGCGTAGTAAGAGTACTTGATGCCGCCGCCGCCGCCGCCGTAGTACGCCTCGACGACCGACTTCGCGAGCGTCACCGAGCCGTGCATAGCCCGGTGGCCCCAGTCGTTGATCGCCTCCGGCGCGTGCAGGGCCCATGACGCGTCGTCCGACGTCGAGTTGTGGCCCGTGTCCGTCGACATCGTCGCGAACCCGTACTGCGCCAGCCTGCCCATGTCCGGCCTGCGGTATTGGATTGGTCAGTCAGTCAGTCAGTCAGTCAGCCAGCCAGCTGTCCATGCCACTAAGTCCGTCTGCAGACCGAAAATCGGGTCGTACAAAGCTATCTGGAACTAAGGTAATAGGCAGGCATGCGCAACTTGCACAGTGCACACAAAAAGGGGAGGGGTGCTGGTCCTACCAGTTGATGCCGCCCCCGAAGCCGCCGTTGCCAGTGGCCAGGAACCTCTCGTTCCACGTCGTGTCCGGTAGGAACAGGCCGAAGTTATACGAGGAGTCGGGCGACGATCTCACGTTGACGGAGACGGCGCACACGGCCGGCAGGTCGGTCGCGTTGCCGGGGAACGCCAGGGACGGGATCCCGAACGAACCACCCTCGGGCACGCGGCCGACGTAGTTGATGGACGCCTCCGGGATGTCGGCGAGGATCTCCGAAAAGGCTGCCGTCGTGCAGTCCGCTGCAAAGGCCGCTGAGGCCGGTAGCCCGAAAAGAGCGGGAATCCGATCAAACTTCATAATTAAGAGACCTACGTGCTAGGCTTTCACAGAGGTGTCCACGGAGGTCTACTTGTAACTGACTTCGTCGGTCTTGCGCCCAGAGAGAGTGACATAGTATTTTATAGTGTATCGGGAACTCTCATTACTCCTAATGGCTTGGCCAATTCAAGGCCATAGGCTATAGTACCCTGCGTATATAATGTCCTAACAAGCCTGATTGAAACCTCCAGTCTTCGTTTCCTGGTCTAGTCGTGGGATCCGCTGCAGTAGTATGCCCCCCCCGCATGACGGGGTTCGGTGGATTTCGGGAGGCATTTCGTAGATCACTTACCCAGTTTACATACTAGTGCTATTACGTGAGGTTTGGCCGTGTGGGGGAAGCGGTTTCTCCTCCTCGGCTACTGACCTAGGTAGTACCTCCGCCACAGTAACGGCATCCCACTCGGCAGTTGCTCCGGAAGCGCCTACGTGGATATGAAGACTCTTCGGGACTGTCGCTTGATAATTTCTTTATATAAATGGCCGAGAATTCATTCCATGGCCGAGATCCAGAGGTTATCATCTGCTTATAAGTGAATGTCCTGTTAACATTCCCATGTGGCATCAAGAAAGGAGTCATTAGAGAGACCGATTCTTCTAGCTCTGTGCTGCTCAGAGTAGAGCCTCATAGCCATGGAGCGAGTCCTGCACTCAATTTAGAACTCATATCATCATTGGATATTGAAATAGGCGGTGTAAGAACTTGTAATGCGTAACTCCACCTCACGTACCACAAGACATTGTTGAAAAGGGATTCTTAGTATACAGAAGAATGCACGGTGTAAAATTATGCTTCTGTTGGGAAGACCAGCTCACCTGCTTTCATGCCCTAAAGGTAATGGGCCTAGTGCTACCAATGAGTCTAGAGAGCAGGAAGCGCAACGCACTACATCCAGGTCTTGATATCTAGGTGTAGCTACATATGTGGATAAGTATTATTCTTCAAAGAACGTGCGATATAGCCATTATATACCTGTGTATACTCAAAGTTGACTCCATTCTTCGACGTTACAGCCTCTGTGTAAACAGATAATGTGGTTCCATAACTTCGGGACAGGCTGCAAGTAGTCTAAGCGGCGAAGGGGCCGTGGTCTCCTTAATGACAATCAAGTTTCCTTAACCTGGTAATCCGCCCTTTGCCAACCAGTCAGACATGGCATTGTATAGGCTAATGCGAGGGTACTCACAGGGGCATCGTTATATAGCAAAACGTCGAGTACTGATTAGCGTTGTGGCTGGAAATCGTGGTACTTGTTTAATCTGGACAGTGACTTGTCAGCGATATTAATGTGCAAAGGCACTCGGGGGAGTCTCCAAAGCCAATCCCCTACGGCCCCGTTTGTCAGACCTTGTTGGCCGCGGATCCTTACCCCTGTGGGGGTTGAAAGAAGCTTATTTCAATTTCAGATGTGACCTACTACGATAAGACCAGGGGCATGGTACAGTGTTCCTTTAAGCGAGAATCTCTGGTAGCCAATACACAAACCCATCCATTAGATCAGATCTTATTGCAAGGCGACCTTAATCCGAGTTCAAGAGCGGCATAACGGCTCCGTGTCTATGCGGACTTAGTATCCATGAGGAGAAGAACTTATCATCGATAGTAGCCAACTACAAGTGTCGGCTCCGTCCAGCTGGCAATACGGAATGTATCTTCGGTTAAGATGACTTCTGGCAGGTTTATATCATATAACAGATTGTCAAATGGCAACCTGAAAAGGGGCGTTGTATTTATAATGCTGTGCCGTACTCGGAAGCATCGGTGCAGTCTCACATTCAGTAGTTTTACACACTTGCCGACGCGCGCCCCTAAACTGACCGAAAGGAGCGATTGCCGTTCTAAACAGATCAGGTAAGCTACGACCTAGATGAGCGTAATCTCTCAAAACTGTAGAGCAGGGGAGTCGGCTCGAAGGCCAGGTACCGCAACAGAAAACGGCACAGGGCTTGAATCCGCGGCTTAACGCAACCAGCCCAATGCATTCATCTATGTACCCTTAAAGCTCTCGCACAATGTCCACATTCGTATCCTTTGCCTCACCCCTACCCTCATCCCCTTTCCCCAGCGCGCTCCCCTTCCTAGCCGTGACCTCGACCTCGATGCGCATTTCCTCGTGCATGAGGCCCGCCTGCATCATGGTGGCGGCGGGACGGGAATCCGCGAACCAGCGGCGCAGCACGGGCCAGATGCGCGGGAAGTCGTGCCGGTCCGGGAGTATGTAGCGGACGCGGACGACCTCGTTGACTGCGGACCCGGCCTCCGCGAGCGCCGCCGCCACATTGCGCATGCACTGCTCCGCCTGCGAGACGACGTCATCGCCGGATATGGTGTTCGTCGCGTAGTCGTACCTACGTGGGTGGACTTAGTTGGCTGGCGAGCGGCTAGACATTGGGAACAGGTAAGGGTGGTCAGGAAAGGACGGTGGTAGAAAAAGAAAAAGGCGAAGGTACGAAAAAAAAAAATATATATATATATATAAAAAAAAAAAATAAAAATAAAAACTAAAACCTAATGGGAAAACCCACCCAGTGCAACCCGAGATGAAGACCCAGTCCCCCGAGACGACGGCGCGGGAGTAGCCGATGGCGGACTCGAATTCAGAGCCGGAGCTGACAAGAGTCCGTGCCATTGTGCCGCCGTACGTGTTATAGTGGCAATCTTAGTGAAAAGAGAATTGATCGGAAGTACTGCGAAAGGCGTAGCAATGCTAGAAATGAGAGGACATGCGAATTGGGGGGAAGTAGGCGTCGTTGGCATGGATCTTGTTGGAGTTATTATAGCATCGTCTAGACTTGTGAGTCATAGACCGCCATGGACGATGAGAGTCTTGGACCGGTAATCGCCAAGCCAAATCGTCCGCCGCAAGCTACACCTAAGTGATGGCTTCAGAAGCCGTGCAATTATTCACGTGTAGGATAATTTGGAAGACACGTTGAACAATTCAACCCGTACGAGATTTAGAACTCTCTTTTAAGTCTGCCATATACATAGATACACAAAGGGCAAGGACAGTCCGTAAAATAAGACGTGGGATTCGTATTTGTTAGGCTTACAGTTTTCATATTAATATGGGTACAGGGGTGAAAACCAGCAGAATATCAACCATTCTTGAGATCTACTAATATATCAACATCTAGGCTGGAGCAACATGTTATAAAATGGCGTCTTATAGGCCAGCTGAAACCTCTTTGGCTGTTGCTTTCATATATCCAACGCCGTAATATAGGGGGTATTCGAGCCCGTGGTGCTCTCTCCTTACGGAGACCACCCGGCCCACCCGGGCCCGCCCCGGGCCGTGGATGGCGAAACAGCCACATGGCACCGAGAGTCCTACTACTTGCCGTATGGAGTAGTGATCTACGTTACTGATTTCCCAGACTTCGATAACCGCCACGCAGGGCGAAGGTTCTGACAATCGCTTCGGCTAGGGGACCGTTAAGAACCAAACATTGGCTGATCGTGCCGTCAGCACTGCATCAGCCTCTGATTTAGTTCGTCCTTCAGGGAGACAATCAATCTAAGCAATGCGGCGAATCCTGTTGCAGGAACCCCACAAAGTCTCCTCAACATGGCGACTTTTGGGCCCTGCAAGACGAACCTTGCACACAGATCCCAGGGCTGCCAGCTCGGGCTCGCGCTCCGATTAAAACGTAGATAAGCTGTACTTAACTCGGTCGCTAATCAGCCCCCGGCAATGCGCACTCCAATGAAGCTTTTACTCTAGCACCTGCTTTCAGTGTGCTTAGAACGATGTGGCTGAAATATGCATGTGATCAGCGCTTCCACCGTTGCTCACCTGGGTCTAAGACGCGTTGCCAAGACGTATATTTTCCCTTTCGTGACGCTGGGCTTGCATGAACAAGGAAAATGTCATTCGTAGTTCTATAAAGCTTAGCGCTCGGATGAAGGAGCTTACCTTACTAAAATCAGGCCCTTTGTTTTGAAGGTGTAGCTGCGCCGCAGGCGCAACTGTAGCTACGGCTTTACAAAAATCTGTAACTTTAGGTACCGACCCACAAAAGACCCACAGAAAACACAAACCTTCAAAACAGGGCCTGATAGTACGGTACAAAATATTAGGTTACCTCAGCCAGCTCAGGCCTCGCTAGCTCTTTTTCAAAGTCACTCAAGTACCGCCTTATAACGTTAATAATTAACAAATCAAATCCTAAATCCCCATAACAAGCCAGCGAGGCCTGAAGGTTAGATTTTTAAAAATGGGTTTAATTAGCAAATTACTTCCTAATTCTTTTTATTTTATTTTATTAAAAATATATCAATTACGCAACCAATTTATTTTCGATAAGTTTAATATTTTATATACGCGTTAAATAAAGGTTAATAAATATATAGGAATTTTTTTAATTTTTTTTTCGACGACAATTACAGTTAATATAATTAAGGTTAAGTTTAAAAAATAAACGACCGTAACGCCTTTACGGTTATAATAGCATAACTATCGATTATATTATTATAATCGAACTTTTTTAAGATATTTATATAAAAATATATATTAATTTTCTCGGCCGTACGGATTATAGTTATTATATCGTAATTATAAAAAATTAAAGTTACAACCTATTAATTAAATTTAAAACCTTTTTATAATTATAACGTAATAATTATAATTCGTAGAATAAAAAAAAATAACTAAACGAAATTTTCTTATATTAAATTATTTTGAAAAATTTTATTTTAAAATAATATATATAATATTTATTACGTTGTGATTATAAAAAGATTAAGGTTAACCAGGTCCGAAATATTTTTTAATTACAATAACGTAACCATTATATATAACATTTTACTATAGGCCTTTTAATATAAAAAAGTTGAGTTTAATTATTCTTTTAGCTGTATAAATTATAATTTTTACGTTATAATTAAAAAAGATTATAATTAGCTAAATTCGAAACCTTCTTTTAATTATAATAACGTAATTATTACAATATTTTATTATAACGTTCTATATATACGAGCGAGATATCTGCTAGGGGGCGACAAGGCGTTAGTTGCAACAATTTTTCTAAAGGCGGGTGGCGCTCAATTTTTATTCGCCCACATCACTCAATCAATTTTCGCAGGAAAAGCTACCTTTAGCCATACCTATTCTGCACTATGATACAAGTACCAACACCGGTCATTATTACAAATTGCGACATTATATTCGGCGCAACGAAACGTTATCCATCAAGTTAATTACCGATTTACAACACCATTACCTACAATTTAAAGCCCTACTCGCTACGTACCGTAATAAAAGTAGCCAAAACAAGCCTAACACCTTAAAGCAGATTTTTTTAAAACTTTATAGTACAAACTTATAAAAATTTCCTTATTAACAGCACAAAAAAAGTTCCGTAAAACTTTCCTTTGCTTGTTAAAAAATAACCCGAAATATCGAATACCTTTAATAATCAATGCTTTACGGAAAGTAATTACGTTTTTATATAATTTTAATATAAATTTACCTTATTTTTATTAAAAAATAATAATTAATAACTATAACATAACGCAAAAAAAGTTATATATAAAGGTCTACGTTATATTACGCCAAAATTTATAATTTTATTTAAATTTAAATCTTCGTTAATTACCGAAATTAACGTTATTTATATTAAGGTTATATTTATAAATAACTCGAAATATTATAACCGTTTTTTCCGCTTAATTTTCGAAAAAAATCCTAAATAACGTTTTTATATTTATTTCGTTTCTTTAACATCTTTTTAAATTAATAAAATCCGTTTTTTTGCCGTTTATTTAATATTAAAAAATAAAACGATCGAATTATTAACTTAAATAACTTAATTTATTTTATTATCAAACATTAAAAATTCCATCGCTTAATTAAAAAATAACGTAACGCTTTTAGCTTTCTTAAAATTAACAAACTATTTTATTATTTTGCAGTTTTTTAAACGGTATCCGTTATTACTAAACCATTTTCGCGCAGTTATAAAAATAAATATAAAAAAAAAGTTATCGAAAAATATATAAAACGGAAAATGATAAATATTTTTAAACTTATCGACGAAAAAAATAACTAAATAGTAAATTAAATTCAATAAATTATTACCTTTCTTATTAATTTTCCTTTTTTTCGCCCGTAAAACGCTAACAGAATCTCCGCCTCTACCTAAATAATAGCTTATCTATATTAAAAATAACTCGTAAAAAACCAAAACCTAAACTTTATAATTCGTATTATTGACTTTATTTAAAATTATAGTATTAAAAAGTAACTTCTCGTAATACCTTATAATACATTTATTTACGATAGTATTACTTTTTATATCTATTTGACCTATTTATTATAATGTCCGAAAAGTAACTTAAATTAATATTCGTAATCTTAAAACCGAAATCTTCGATAAAAAGCTTTTTATCGATCGCAAAAAAAGAAGTTAATAATCGGGTAATACGGAAAAAAATCCGAACCTATTTAATACGCATTAACCGACCTTCTTTATAATTATATATATAAATTTTAAAAAAATATAGCTTTTTAATATACGTATTATACTATAAAAAACCGCGAAAAGAGATTTTTTTTATTCTATTTAAGTTCGAAATTATTCGTTTATTATATCTATTTTTTAACTAATTAACGTAATATGAATTTTTTTTAATAAAGTAAGTACTAACGGCTTTATTCTAATATTACGTTTATCGATAATTAATAGCTTAAAATAAATCTTAATTAACGGATTAAATTACGCATTAAAACGTAAAATAGCTTTCTTTATAAGGTTTTCTTTATACGTATCGGGATCTACTTATATCGCAAAAATTTCTGATTTTATTTTAACGTTTGCAGCTTTCCGTTTCCGTTCCATTTTGCCTTAATTCCGTACTAAAAATTAATAAAAAACGGAATATTAAGCGGAAAAATAAGACATCAATATCGTTAACGTCAACACTAAAAACACCTTCGCACCCCGCGTTCCTATAAAATAACGCAACTTAGTAAAGCTTCAGTAGGCCTTCAGCGCTAGCACCTTCTGTATTAGGCTAATAATCCAATAAAAAATTATTGCAACTAACTTCTTGTCGTCCTCTAGCAGATATAAGCAAGCGAGACACTTTTTTAGCCATTTTAACTACTTATCTTTAATCGATTATTTTTTAAAAATTAACGTTATAAAACGTCTTATAATAAAAACGAGAATAAACATAGTTATTTAGGTTAAAAAAAGACCCGAAACTTAGTTACAAAAAGCTTAGTTTTATTTATAAAGTTTCGCATTTTATCTTAGCGTACCGTTTTAACGGTAAATACGTCCGAATTAATATTGTTTCCAATTTGCAGAAATTAACGCCGACTCCAAAAAAATTTATTATCGACCAAATCCTCGACCTAGATACTGAAATAGAGCAGGGTGCAGGGTCGGACACATGGCCTGACTGATCGGTTAATCAGCACCCCTTATATATTTCTAGCGGTTCTTTTCGCCGAGCGCAACCCCGAAAACATCACCACTTATTATTCATAGTTTTGCTCTACACTGATCTCAATACCAAAATACAGTTTGCGTTGCCTTTATTATCTTTTAAACTCTGGGCTTATTCGTAATACGTTTTTCGATTATATACTAATCAGGACCGATTTTCTCCGTCCCAATTTATCTGGCTGCTAAGGAAAAAAGACTGGCTTTAATTAACTACCAAAATAACTTTTGATTTCCGATTATGAAACGGAAAAGATAAAGTTTTAATCAAAAACGCGATTACGATTATAATTACAATTACGATTATAATTGCAATTACGATTATGCAAACCTAATAGCAACTTGCAGTAAACAACCGATAATTACGATAATGATATAACCTTTTTCCGATCAATAAAAAAGCTATTAAATTACCTAAATACGATATTTTACTTAAAAACATAACTTTATTCGGAAAACGGTAAAAAAATATAAGCGCGAATAATAACCGGTATCGAAACCTGGCTTAATTACCTAAGTTTTAAACCGATTATATAATTCAAAACATTATACGTATTAATAAGAAAATTACGTAATAAGATAAATTATAAAATTTAATTAATAAAGATTAAAAAAATTAAAATTACGTCGTTAATAACGTAATTATTAGGATTTAAATTAATCAAAATAAATATAACGATAACAAAATTAACGATATAAATAAAATAATAAATACGAATAAAAAAAGAAATAAAATTATAAAGTTATTATTTTATATACAAAAAAAATTTCCGAAAAAAATTAACGTTTTTTAATATAATATAAAAATCAAAAAAAAAAAAATATTACGCAATATATTTTGAAACTTTTTAACGTTAAGCGGGTAATATCTTAATTATTATTAAACGGTATTATTTAAGATTTACTTTTTTTATTAAATTTAAATATTATAATATTTAAGTTAGCAATAAAAATATTAATTAATAAGTTAAAAAAGATACGGTTAAATAATTAACAATATAATATTAATTAAAATAAAGTTATTTAAATAATTAAAAAAAATTATTTACTTTATACCTAAATATATTTTCGTTAAAATAATATTTTATAACCTAAATAATTTAAAAATTAATAACATTAATTAATTTAAAATAAATTCTAGCAAGTTTTTTAAAGGCTTATCGAAGCTTTTTAAAATTGTTATTTAAATTTAATTATAATACGGATTATTTTTAACATTAAATTTTTTTAATTTTACGAAAAATTAAAATTTTACTTTAAATATAACCGTTTAATACCGATTAACAAAAAGGCTTTACGATAATAAATTTAATAAAATTAAGCTACGAAATAATAATAATTTGATCAAATTTTTAAAACTTATTAAAGATTTAAATATATAAATAATTTTTAAAATTATTATTAAAATACCGAAAGAATAAAAATTTTTATAAAATACGAATTTTCAGAATTATTTATAAAATTTGCAATATTTATACCGAACGTTATATTTTTCGAATAAACCGATCAATCCGAATACGGTTTTTTTGTATTTATTATAAATAAATTTTCGTTTTTTATAATTTTTTTAAATCCGTTAACCTACCCGAACCTTCGTTTTTTTAAAAACCGGAATTACTAATTAAATTAAAAAAATTACTTAATTATATAAAAATATAAATTTATAAAATTTAAAATATTTACCGAATTAATATTTTGGACCGATAATATTAATATAAAAATCCGAATTAATATAATTATTAATAAAATAATCAAATAAAACGACGTAATTAAAATCGTTTTAAAAATTTTTAAGCTATAAAATTTAAAATAAATTTGGATTATTAAAAATTGATTAAAAATTTTAATTAAGTAAATTTAACGGAGAAACTTTAATTAAATTTATAATTATTATTTAAAATATATTATTAAAATAAAAAACGTTTTGGAAAAAGTTAAACAAAAAAAGAATTAATTAACAAAAACAAATATATTAAAAGTTTGTTAAAAAAATTATTAACCGGTTATTTCGAAAAAATTATTAATAATTTAAATATATAACTTAAAAACTTATACGTAATAACTTCCGGTAAAGCTTTTATATTAATTAAAGGCTAGATTATAAATAAAGCTACATTTTTTAAATATAAAGAACGTAAACGATAATACGAAAACATTTATTTTAATATCGAGCAAAAAAATAAAAATCGGGTTTATTCGGCTTAATAGCCTAAATAATAATAATAAAAAAGCCCCCGTTTATTATAATTATTATCGGGTCGGATTAATTAAATATCGAAAATTACGAACGTATTATAAAAGTTATAAATTAATTAAATTTAATAAATTTAAAATTTCGAAACTTTTAAAAATAAAATAAAAAACCGGAAAGTAACCTAAATATTATAATATTACGTTCCGCCAAAATAAAAAATATTTTAAATATATAATTATAATACCGATCCGGCGATTAATATAATTACTTTCTAGCTGGATAAATCTAATCGATTAAATTTTTATTATAAACGAAATAAATACCGAAAATAAAAAGGTTACCGAAACGGTTCTTAAAATCGTAATAAACGTTTTAATAATTTTAATTAAAATATTTATTAATTTTATTAAAAATTTAAATATAATATACAAAAATGCCGTTTATTTACTAATATAAAAATTATAAAATTAATTTTATTTATTAACGACGGTTATATTTTTTTTAAAAACCTTAAAAAATAAGGTTATTTTAAGCATAATTTAATTCCTTTAAATTTTAAAAAATTAAACGATTAAATAACCAATCCTAATTTGGAAAGATTTTTTAAAATAAATTTATAATTTATTAACCTTTCCTGGCCGATTTAAAAAGGAAATACGGTATTTTAATCGGCAAAACGATATTTTCCGAAACGGCAATAATTAATTAACCAGCCCTAACCCGGATATTATTAATTAAACTAAACCTTAAAAGCATATTATAATTTTATAGCTAAATTGATAAAAATTCGATATTAATTCAAACAAAGTAACCAAAATTAATATAATTTATTTCGTTAATTATAAAAAAAACTGTTTTATAAAAAAGTACCTTTATACGAATAACTATAAAACAATTTTATCGAAAGCAAAAATATCCGTTATTTAAAAAAAATCCGAACTTTAAAAAGCGATAATTTTAATTAACTAACGGTATTTATTAACGTTATAATAATTAAACGATTTAAAAAAAAATAACTTTAAAAACATAAAAAAAAAAGAAATTAAGTACAAAATTAACGATAATAACTTAATATTTAAAAAATTTATATTGTATAATATAAAAATCGGCATTTTAATAAATAATACCTTTCGGATAAATATTAATACCCCTTAAATAAATAATATTACCTAAATAAATAATACCTTTATTTATAAAAATTTAATCGATAAATACGTAATTAAATTTTGGAAAAAAATGTTTAGAAAAGTTTTTAAAAAAATTTAAAATTATTTGGTCCAAATTAATTAAAGTTTGCCCAGATTTCGGAAAAGCTTTTAAAAATTTTATAATTATTAAGATTTTAAAAATATTTAATTATAAAAATACGAAAACGATTAAAATAACCGAAGTTAAAATATAAAAATTAAAAGCTTTAAAAATAAAAAAACTTTTTAAAATCTTTATTATAAATATTAATTATAAAGCAAAAAATTTAAAATAAAACCAAAATTTTATCGGTTTAATAATACAATTTAATTAAATACATTATTTTATTATTTAAATTAACAATTAAAGTAAGTTATAAAAGTAGCGAAAATTTAATTAATAAAGCTATTAATATCGGAACTAAATTTAACGTTATCGTTATATCCTACGTTAAGCGATATAAACTAATTATATAATAAATACGTATATCGTTTATAAGTTTTAATTTTTAAAAAAAATTTTCGTTCGAAAATATTATCGAAATATTTAATTAATTAATTAACTAATTAATTAATTTTTATTTATTTATCATTAATAATTATTACGTTACGTAATTATTAATATTAGGATTTAACTTTATAATTAAATCGAAAATAACGTTAAATATAAACCCGAACGTATTAAAAAACCTTAAAATTTGGCTTATTAAAAAATTGCATTTTTTTAATTTTTATTTAAAAAATTACGCGTAATATTTATATTAATAAAAAGCTTAAAAAAAAGTAATTAATAAAATAATAAGCCGTTTTATTAACGAAAATAAGTTTATAAACAAAGATACGTACGAATACGTTATAAATTTTTACGTTTTTTCGATTAATAATATATATATTAATCAAAACCTTAAAATAATTTAAAAAATTATAAATAATAAGTTAAAACCCGGCAATATTATTTTAGGCTAATTTAACGATAAAAAATTTGTATATGCTTTATATAGAATACTATAAAACGAAATGTAGCAAAAGATTAATAATAATCGGACCGTATAAATTAATACAATATATAAACCGAAATAAAAAAAAGTGGTCCTAGTTAATAATATAGTATTAAACGGATTAATATTATCTGGAAATCCGGATTGGGAAAATTAAAAAGCTTAAAAAGGTTTAGGAAATTATTAATCAAAATAAAAAAAAACCTAATAAACCTGGTACACTATTAGCTACCTTATTTCCTAGGTTTATTATTATGCTATAAAATACCCAACTTATTAAGGAAAAAGTTAAGGCTGTTTTTAATTAATTTGGTAACAAATTTAACCGTATTAAAAAGGCTTTATTTAAAAAAATGTTTTTTTGTAGAAAGGTTATTTTAATTTAAAATTGGCAAAATTATTACAAAATTAAATCGAATATTGTATTAGATTATAAGATCCGGATAGCTTTTTATAAAACATGGCAAATTAAAAGCATAATAATACCGGTTAACCTTAAAAATAAGTTAATTAATATATTATAAATACGTATTTAAGGAAAAATATTCGAATAATTTTACGTTACGTATAAAAATGCTTAATCTTTTGTCGAAAAAAAAGACGGTAGTTTATAATTAATTAATTTTATTATTAAATTAAATGTTATTACTTTACGTAATATCTTTATGCCAACAAATTACGATAAGTTTTCTGCGAATTTTGTTATATATTTATTAATTACCTTAATGGAATTTTTTTCCGGTTACGATTAAATTATATTGGCTTTTGCCAGCAGAGATTTTATGATTTTTGCGATATTTTTAGAATTTTTTAAATATATTAATATACCTATAAGGTTTATTAACTTTATGGCTTATTTTTACCGCGTAATAAGGAAAATATTTAACGATTTGATACCCGATATTACCCGGTTATTTGTCGATGACGTCGGTATTAAGGGCTTAAAAATAAAATATAATAACAAAAAGATTTTTTCCGGGATTTGGTAATTTATGTATAGATATATTGTTAACATAAATAAAATTTTTGTTAATTACGAACTTATTAATATATCGATTAATATAAATTTTTTTTAATAATATTAAAAGATAACCGTTATAATCGGATTTTTTTACGGAACGAATAAACGGTAACCGGATATAATTAAAGTAAAAAAAATTTTGGAAATTTTATTATGCAAAAACGTTTCGGAAATTAAAACTTTTTTAGATATTATTATTTATTACCGGATTTTTGTTATATATTTCGTTATTAAAACCGAATTTTTTATACGTCTATTCCGGAAAAATTAACCTTTTATTTAAAAACTTAATTAAAACCGTATTATAAAAAATATAAAAAAAGCAATTATTATTACTTTAACCTTAATTATTTTAAATTATAATTTTATGATAAATAAAATTATTATAAGAATAAACGTAAATAAAAACGGGTTTAAAAATATTTTTAGTTAAATAATTAATAATATTGAATATTTCGTACGTTTTAAAAATAATACCTAAAAAGGTATTAAGTTAAATTATAATATTAATAAATTAAAATATTAAGTAATCTTTAAGGTTTTAAAAAGATTTCGAAATTATATTTACGGAATCTGATTTATATTAAAAACCGACGTTAAGGTATTAATAATTTAGATTAATAATTCCTTAAGTTTTTTATTTAAAGTTATATTTATCCGTTAAATTATTTAAATAAAAATGTTCGATTTCGAAATTAAATATATTTTTGGCAAAAAGAATTTAACCGCCGATGGTTTATTCCGAAAGCCGCTTAAAGTTTTTAATACGTTAAACGATTAATAAAAGGAAAAAGTCGATGATTTTATTAATATTTAATTAAATATTATTCGGTTTAATTTTATTTTAACCGGTATAATCTTAATTTTTATTAAAACGGATAAATAAAGACCTTTTATTAAAAACTAATTTAAAAAGTTACACAAATACGTTAGGTTCCTTACGATATTAAATTTTTTTAATCGGCTGCGTAAAATTTTAATAAAAAAAAGTTATTTTTAAAACCGAGGCGTTAAATTATTTTATTTAGGACGGTATTTTATGGTATAAAGCGGATAAGCGATACGGTAATTATAAAGTTATCGATATTAAACGAAAATAATTTACGATAATTAAATAATATTATAAAAATTGTGGCTATAAAAAATAAAATTTGATTTATCGTTATATAGTAACTTTTTATTATTAACGCGGATTATTTAATTATATTCGGAAAGTAATACGAATATATATAAAACGTTAAAAGGTAATTAATCGACGGTTTGAAAAAAGTTACGGTTTTTTGCAGTTTATTAATATAATTATTATCTGGATAATCGATATTTAATTTATGCCTAACGATAACGGTTATAAAATTACGATCAAAACGAAATATAAATTATTTAATTATTTAAAAATTAAAGTTTTACGTTTTGTTACGTTAATAATAATTAAAAAGTTTTTAGATAAATATATTTTTTACCGATACGATATTTCGATTAAAATTAAAATAAATGATAATTCCGAAAATAAAGGTAAAGTAATTAAAGCTTATAATATATTTAAGATTTAACGCAAAGTTAAAATTGCGTATGCCGTAAAATAATAAGGCCTGGTTAAAAAAAAATACGTTTCGATCGTTAAAGGTTTAATAAAAGCGACGAATAATACCGGCAAAGGATGGGTTAAACTTTTGCTTAAGATGGTTTTTGCCGATAATATTATTATGAAAAATTACGGTTTAAGTCCGTATAAATTGCTATACGGATAAAAAGCGTTTTTTTCGATCGAAATAACCCTGCCAATATAAAGAATTATAATATGAAACTTTAATTTTCCGAAAAAAGATTTGATTATTTAAAGGATTTGGTTTTTAAAAAAGAAAGTAAAGGACGTAATTAAGGTTACCAAATTTATTGCTAATTAGCGTTATAAATTTATTAAATTTGCAAATTAAAAAGACGAAAATAAAATAAAAAATAAATTTTTGGAAATAAACGATTTGGTATTATTATATAATACGTTCCGATATATAAATATGTTCAAAAATATAAAGTTTAAATATCTTTAAATTAGCCTGTATTTAATTAATAATATTATTAATTTAAGTATTTATTATTTAAAAAAAATTAATAAAATAAAGTTATAAAGGATTATTTTTATTAATAAATGAAAATAATTTATAAAAAATAAAAAAGGATATTAAAAACCGATTAATTTATAAAAAAGAAATTAAACGAAATTATTTACCGATTAACTTAACGATAAAATGTTAAATATCTTTAATATTATTAAGATTAAATTATTAAAAAACTAACAGTTTAAAGTTTTAAAATTTTTAAAAATAAATATTAAAATGCAAATAGTTAATAATCGATTCGAAAATTACGTAATTATAAACGATAATAATATATCGGAAACGAGCGGATTAAAAAAGCGAAAAAAATTAATATAATTAATTTCGAAAAACTAAAATATAAAAATTTTATTACGTTTTATTATTACCCTGCTTATTAGTATCTTATACGATATTTACCGTATTTTATCCGTAATTAATACGTTTAATTATATTTGCCCGGTATTAAGAATTCGAAATAAATTTTTTAATTTTATTCCGAAATTAATTTTTATCGAATATTTTTATAATCGAATAAATATTATTACGAATATTTTTTTTTGTAATAACCGTTTATAATTTGGTATAAAATTTTCGCACCGATTATTTCGGAAAGTATAATTATAATTTTCGATAAACCCGATATAGTTATTATAAAAATTTTTATAGAATTCCGGAATCGATTAATATTTAAAAAATAAGTATGTATTATATTAATCGGGTTGTTTTAATGTTCGATATTGTCGTTTATATAATTTGTACGGAATAATATTAAATATTTCGAAAATTTAAATAAATAAGTTAATAATATACCGAAGGTTTTTAGTAAGTAATGATATAAAAGGATCCGTAAGTCCGGCCCGAAATATTTTGACGTATATAAAATAAGATAATACCTTTTTATTTTCGTTTTAAAATATAGTAATTATACTAAATTAAGTATTTACGGTTGCTCAAAAATTTTCGCTTTTAATTTGTTATCGTATATACCGACCGGTAATTAAATTGCCGACCAAATTAATAAATATAACCCCGAACATTTTATATTAATTAATAAGAATTCGTTAAAAATATTATAAAGAATAAAAAATGTTTATTTTAATATGGTGAAGCGTTACGTAATATATAATATTTTGGTCGTTTTAAAATTGAGTTAATTTTCGTTAACGCCCGATTTAAAGGTTAAAAAGGCGTAATATTTTAATATTTGAAAATGGTTTAAAAAGCCGATTAATAATATGCGGATTTATTAAAATAATTGATATCGTTAATAAAAACCCCGAAATAATACTGTAAGGTTAAAATATTTTAAAAGGTAAAGGTATAATTGATATTAATTGGCGGTTACCGGTTATTTCCTTGATAATATTTAGGATTAGGCTAGGTATTAGATTTTTTGTTATTTCGATTGATAGTAATATATATTAAAAAGGCCAAGGTTTAAAAAGTTGTAGGTTATGTATGACCGGTATTTTAAGTAGTAGGGCATTTTGATTAAGTGCTATATTATAAAATATGTATTAAAAGGAAAAAGTTAATTTGTAAATAGGTGCCCGGCGATATATTAAATTTTAAGATTTGCGGATATTATTAGGGTTATATAAAGATTTAGTATCCCGATTAATAAATAAGGTTTTATTAATACGATAAGTTATAAGTTTAAAAAATATAATTATATTTATTATAACCAAAACTTTATAACGTTAAATAAAGATATATTCGAACTTATATATATTTTGCTTAATTTTGCGACCGACGGGTTTAATATTATTAGAACTTAATAATTTATTATTTAATCCGGATTATTTTTTAATGGACGATTTTTTTATAAAGTTAATAAGTTTATTTAAGTTTATATTTTTACGAAAACTTTAAGTATTACGTAGGTTTAATAATTTGCGGGAATTTATAATAAATTAATTAAAACGACGGGAATAATTATATATATATTTAAATATATATTAAGTTTTAAAAATAAATATGATCGGGAGGAAAAGATTGGTATAATTTATATAAAAAAAGTTCTTCAAAAAAAATAGGTGCAGAGATAATTGCATAATTAATTAAAGAAACGTACCGACGATTATATCCTTTTTTATATAATATCGGATAAAATTATTAGGAATTTTTCGGCGTATACGTTTTTTATAATAAAATTTAATGCATTAACTTTATCTATAACTAATTAATTACGTACATACTTCGGTATTACTTTTTAACAAATTCCTGTATTTATAGAATTCGATATTTATAATTAACCTACATTTTTATATATTTATATCTAAATATAGATATATTTATATTTATATATACTTGTATATTATATATTACTTTTATTTATTATTATTATTACCTTTAATTATTATATATCGTTTTAATTATACCTGCATATTTTAATTAGCCCATTTTAAGTTATAATATCGTTATTTAAAAAACGTATTATGTAAAATAAAAACGAAGAATTTAAAAAATTTAAATATATTATGTTTTAAAAATCTTAATTAACTTGTTAATATACCTATATAAAATATCGATAATATAAACCGTATATTATATAAAATATATAATAAAAACCGTAGCCCTTATCTTTTTATAATATTAACCCCGAAGTTACATTTTAATCGGTTTATTTTTATTATTTTATATAGTAAAAATAATATCCGTTTATAACGAAAAGCAATTTTACCTTTTTTATGGTCCGATAAATTTTAAAGTAACGTAATATCGGCTAAATTATAATAAACCTTAATAATTACATAAGATAAAAAATACCTAAAATTATAATATATTATAATAATTATTTAAAAAATCGTTATAAATACTTTATTCGGAACTATGGCCGTTATGTTAAAAGCCAGAAAAGTAATTAATAAAAATTCAATTATTATTATTTTTAATAAAACAAAAAAAGTAATTCGGGCTTATAATTTTAAATACGTTTAATCCGTTATATAATTTAAAATATTAATCAGTAAAAAAAAAACGGTTATTAAGTTAATATATTATATATCCGATTAAAAAAAACGATCGTATTTTTTTAATATTTACTCGTTCGAAAAACGTATTAAATTATTTTTGTAAAAATATCAAAAAACTTAAGAAAATTTAATATTCGGAAACCTGCCGGTACGTATAACGATCGTTAATATACCATTTTAAAATATATTTTAAATTTATAATTTATAAATTACTTACGCATTTTACTTTATTACTTGCAACTTAAGATAATAAAATAAGTTTATACTATACAAAAAAGGCGTTATGTTAAAAAAAATTTAAAAGGTACTTTAAATTTAAGTTGAAATAAAAAATATTTTAAAGCC
Source organism: Monosporascus sp. CRB-9-2 (assembly GCA_004155915.1). Classification (NCBI taxonomy): domain Eukaryota; kingdom Fungi; phylum Ascomycota; class Sordariomycetes; order Xylariales; genus Monosporascus; species Monosporascus sp. CRB-9-2. Next base: position 72,881 of record QJOA01000028.1, on the reverse strand, counting down.
AGTAAAATTATAACCTAACAAATTTTTATCCTTATTTAACGTCGATAATAAAAAGCTTAATATTAATAAAGCTTTAAATTTTAAAAATAATTAATAATTAAGCTTAATTCCTTTTAATTAAAGAAAAAACGACTTTAAAAAATTAACTTTACAAGCTACCGTAATTTTAATACCTTCTTTATAACTTATTTGTCCTAAATATATATTACCGACATAACCTCCCAAATTTATCTTTAAGTTAAAGTACAAGTTTCGACCGGCCGTAAGTAATTAACGAGCATAAGTAATAATAAAAGGCCGGTATAATATACCGTATAAATAAGTAGGAAATATTTATAAAATAATAGCATAACGACCGAAGCCATATTTCCCTTAAAGTTAACCTAGTTAGCCCAAATACAAAATCTCGATCTTTAAGCAGGAAAAAAAAAAATTTAAGTACAAAAGGAAAAAGAAAAACCCAAATAACGTAAAAATTTAACTAAACGCAAAAAACGAAGTTTTAAATTAAAAAAGTTAGAAAATAAACCGCATAAACGGTAACTAAATTAATTAATAAGTTTTATATATATTTTATAAAGTTAAAAGTTAATTACGTTAAATTTTTATTTAATTATTTTTTAAAATAAATTAAGGATAAATTTTTTTTTTAAAAAAAAGGTTAAAATAAAGCAAAATATAAGGTCGGATACATAACCTGATTAACCGGTTAGTTAACACTTTTTATATATTTCTAGCGGTTCTTTTCGCCGGGCGCAACCCCGAGAACATTACCACTTATTATTTATAGTTTTGCTTTATACTAGTCTTAACATCAGAATACAGTTTACGTTGCCTTTATTATCTCTTGAACCCTGGGCTTACTCGTGATACGCTCTTCGATTATGTACTGATCAGGACCGATTCTCCCCGTCCCATTTCAATACGTAAACGTTTCCTATCCGGTTTTAATACGTTAAAAATATAGCGAATTTATTACTTACTTAACGCGTTATAAAATACGTCGAAATTAATTAAACGTTAAACTTTATTAAACGGCAAATTTTGTTAAACGTATTTAAATCGAAAAATGAATTATTAATAAGTTTTATTCGAAAATTAAAAAATATTTCGTAAATAATTCGAACTTATTCGAATTATTATCGCAAAATACGGTATCGTAAAAAAGAATATTTATAATTTCGACGAAACTGAATTTTTAATAAGGCTTTTTATAATAACGGGTATAATAATTACTAATACCGAAAAGCGCGGAAAATTTACATAAATATAATAAAAAAATAAAAAATAAATTATAATTATTTAGCTTATTAATTTTCAAAATTAAGTTATATTATTATTTATTTTTATAATGGGAAAAAAATTATATTAAATTTGGATATTATAATAATTTATTATTAAGAATTAATTAAAAAGTTGCACTAACTAATAATAATTATATCATAAATAAATTAGTTTAAAATAAAATTAAAATTTTAATAAATATACTTAAATTCGTACAAAGAATTCGAAAGGTTTCTTTTTTTTTAACGATTATAAAAATTATTATTTAGTAAAATTTAAAAATATTATACGAATTATACTATTATTAGTTTTTATATACCCGCGCATTTTTCGTATCGACTTTAACCTTTTAACGTATTTTTATTTTTTTATTTTAAAACGCATTTATTTATTGTAACGGCAGCCACCAGGATCAAACCGTAAAGCTGGCAACCGTCACATAGGGCTGACAGCTGCCACACGAACTAGCCATCTGCCACACAGAAAGTAAGGACATTTATAGATCTTTACGTACTTCGCAATTTTACCTTTCTTTCCTTCTTTTTTTCAGCTTAAAATCTTTATTCATAACGCTAATAAATTAGCTATCATATTATATTTCGCTAGCCGTAACATTATTTTAAACTTATTCCCTTCCTCGCTGGCCTAACAATTAATAAATAAAATACCATACCTTTTTTACGTCGATACGTAACGACAAAAAATAACGCGTCCCAAATCAGATCCAAAACCAAAACCTAAATTAACCAGTATCAAAACTAAATATTTATTAAGAAAAATTACCTATCAACTAGTCGACGTTTAAAGCAATTTAAATCAATTAACGGTAAAATTAAGAATGCAAAAAACAAAATACCTTTCCAAAACCCAGATCAAAATGTAAAAAATAATATACCGCAAAACGAAACCAAATCCGTAAAAACAAAAAGTCTATCAGACCAAAACTAAAACTACCAAAATTAAAACCATTAAGACTAAAACCATAACCATTTAAAAACCGACCCCGACAGGTAACTAATCGACGAAATGGCTAACGATAACCAGGATATCCAAGGAAAAATTTAAAAATTCCGTAATAAAGTCGTTCGCCTTTAGGCCAGATAAAGCTAATATTTCTCTACTTTTTCCGATAACGGCGACCGCCCTCGCTAAGAAAACATAATTAATAACGTTTTCGATAATATTAATACATTTCGCTTTATTAATATAATAATATAACCCGTTTCCCGCAAATTTACGAAAGTTAATAACGTAAATTTTAATTATAACAGAAAAAAAAACTTACGTTAATAATTTAATTAAATTTAACGATAACAAAACCAAATTTAACGTTTAAAACCGTAAAGTCGTAAATAAGTTCGAAATAAATAAACCAACCTTTCGAAACAAAAAAACTCGTATAATTTACTTAATAAACCTTTTTAAAAAAAAACCGAATAAATAATTAAAATTCGTTATTAATCGATTATATAACCTTTTTTTTACGTAACCGAAATAATTTAAATATTAAAATTATCATATTATAATCCGAATTAAATTTCCGTTACTAAAAAAACTTTTTATACCTTTATCTTTAAAACCGGCAAAAATTAAGTTATTTATAATTTTATTTTTAAATTTAATACTTTCGTTTAAAAAATCAAAATCGCCGAAAACGAATAAAAATAAGTTTTATAAAAATATATTCCTTTAAACCTTAACCTATACCTTTTTAAAAATAGCCATAATTCCGACGTTATTTATAAAAAGTTTTATAATTACGTTATTATAACCGTTTATAATAATTAATTCGCTTATAAAAAAGGCTAACAAAAATATAAACCCTGATTATATAACTTTAATAAACCGAAAGATAAAAATAAAAAACCTTATTCGAATAATAATTCCGGTAAATCGAAAATTTCGGGTAATACCGGCAAATCTTTATCAAAATCCGAAAAAAAGTTTACTAAAAAGTTAATACGTATTTTAATTATAATAAAACGGGATATAAAGTTAACGATTGCCTTAATAAAAAAAAGGTCGTTACGGTAAAAATAATAAAAAATTTGTTTAATTCCGACGAATTAAAAAAAAAATAAAACCGTCGGAAAATTTTTCGCTAATCTTTTTTATATTAATAATAAGGGAAATAAATAATTTCAAAAAATGCAAAATTTTTATTAAAATTACGTAAATTTAAATAAATAAAATTAATTTACGTATTACCGCTTTTTGTAATATTAAAATATAAATCCAACTTTTCGTTAGCTTTTTTTTCGTTAAATAAGCGAAAAAGTAATTATAAGTTTATATTATCCGGTTAAAAAAATTGATTTAATTATAAAATTACCAAAAATAACCCGCCGGCTAAATAAAAGCTTAAATAATTATAATATTTAAAATTAACGAATAATATTTTCCCGATTAAACTTTTTAAATTATAAATATTAAATATAACATTTTTATCGGTTTTAATTAAATAAAAAAACATAATTTATTATTAAATTATAAAAATAAAAGTATTATTTAACTTAACAACCTTTTAACTTTAGCCAAGTTCTTATTAACGATTAAACTTTTAACCCGATATTTACTAAACGGGTACGTTAACCTTAAGATTTAAAAAAACGTTAACCGATACGATTACGTTATAAACAAAGCTAATAAATAATACCAAATTTCCCAACGTTTATAGAAAAAACCCGATAATAATCTTACGCTAATACCCGTACCCGTACCTGTTATTTCGTCAGATATATTAAATAAAAAAATATACCGAATATATATAATATTAAACCGATTATATACGATATTAAGCTAATTATCTACAATATTAAACCGATTATTTCCGTAATAAAAATCGTTAAAAATAATATAATTATCGTTTTGTTAATAAATAAATTAAAAATTAACCCCCGTACGGAATAATAAAGTAAATTTCCGTTACCTTAAAAAGTTATTTTTTTTAAAAATAAAAAGTTAAACGTTATAACGTTAACTGCTTTATAAAAATAAAAAATATATAACGGCCAAAAAAACCTTTTTTCCGAAAATAAAGATCCGAAATACGTAAAACGAATCCGGGAACTTTTATTAAAACCCTTTATTTACCTGGAAAAAAAAGTTTCGAAAAAAAAACCAGCATTTTCTTAAACCTTTAACCTAATTATAACGTAATTCTAGAACTCGACCGGCCGATACCCGCTTTTAAACCCTTTATTTACCGGATATTTATTTAATATTTCCCGTTAAAAAAAATAATAAATAAATTATTAAATATAAACTTTATTAAATTATATATACAAAAAAACGCCGCCTTAATTTTATTTACCTTAAAACCTTATTTATTAAAACGCCGATTTTATATTAATTATCGTTAAAAAAATTAATATTTAAGAAATCGTTTTATTTTAACCTTTTTATTTAACGGTATTAAATTTAATTATTAAAACGTTAAACGTTTTATTAAAATCGATATTATTTAAACGTTTTATAAACTTTATATCGTTATTAAATCAAAATACTTAATAATATTTAAAACTTATTACAAAACGTTTTAATAAAAAATATTTTTAATTAAATTTAAAATAAATTTTATTTAATAATAATCGTTTATTAATATTTCATTATATAAACGTTTTAATTATTACGTAAACGTTTACGTTAATAACGTATTAATTTGTTCCGGGTTTCAAAAAAAATATTAAAAATATTACTAAAAAATTATTTACCGGTTTTATAAGGTTAATTTTTAAAAAAATATTAAAAAGTTCCGGTTTAACGTTAAAAAATAAATTATTTCGGTATTATTATAAAAATAAACGTAAATAGTTTTATTAACCTAGTTACAATTAAAATAATTTAAAAATAAAAATTCGAAAATTTTAATAATTATACCGTAATCCGTTTATTTACAAAATTTTATAATTACGTATAAATATTTTACTATTATAAAAACGGCATAATTAAATTATTAAACCTCTTTTTTTTTAAAAATACCCTTTTTATAATAAAACTTAAATAAAAAAATTTTCGAAAAAATAAAACGGCTTATTTATAAAACCTTAATTTTAACCTTTTTTCGACTTAACCGACCGACCAAAATGGAAATAAACGCATCCCGTAACGTAACTGAAAATATTATTTGATAATAATAAAAAAATAAGAAATAAAAACCCGTAAAATATTTTTCGAAAATTATAACCTTCATAAAAAAAACATATCCTATTTAAAATTAAAAGCTGTTCGTTATAATTTAACCTTTTAAACATTATTACCTTAAATTTTAAAAAAAGGAATATTGTTATTATTAATTACTAAACCTTATTATATTTTACGAATAAATACGTTTTTTTACGTATGAAATCCGATAAACCGATTTTTTTTTAATTTCGATATTACCTTTTAATATTAACGTAACAAAAAAAATATCGCCGCAAATATTTTATTACAAAAAACGGTAAATTTACTTATAATTAAAACTTAAAAAAAAAAGAACTAAACCTTAATTCCGCCAAAATAATTAAACTTTTTTATCGTTATTATTAACAAAATATTAATGAAAATATAAATCGAAAATATTTTATAAAATATTAACTTAATTAACTTTATCCGTTACGAAAATAAAATATAAAATTTAAACTAAAAAAATAATAAGTTAATAATATCCGAAAAAATAATTAACGGTCGTATTTTTTTTATACCATATTAATCCGCAAAATTTACGTACTTAAAATATTCGCGTACATTAATTAAAATAAAATAATTAAAATATTAATATAAAAATATATTTAATCCCGGCTTAAACAAAATACCCGATAATATATTCGGAACTATTATGATTACCGTCGGAATAAAACGCTTTAAAATAAAACCCCGGAACTTTTTTATTTTTTCCTTATTCCGAATAATATTTAAAATTACGTCGCCGTCGACGGAAAAAATATACCAAAAAACCGTTACGGTTATAATTATATATAAACATTTATTAATAAATTTAACAAAATTATAATAACCTTTTTAAATAAAAAGATTAATATTACTAAAACCTTAATTAACCGATAGTATCGATATTTATATCGTTTTTTTAAAATATCCGCTATTTAAATTAATAATAACGTAAAATAATTTATTTTTTTAATTTTTAATTAAATTAAACGAACTTACCGGTATAAAATATCGTTACGGAAACGCTTTATATCCGCAAACCTAAAAAATTATTAAATTTATAAATTTAAAACTAAATTAATATTTACGCTTTTATATTAATAAATACTAAAATAATTAAAACGTATATATACTGATATTAAATTTTGCGTATAATTTATTATAATATTCGTTAATTAATATAATTCCGTTAAAAATTATATTAAACAAAAGTATCCGGAATCCACTTTTACTAAACTTAAATATAACAAAAACAAAAACCGAATCAACTTAACGAACATTAACAATCGTTAAACAAATTAAAAACGTCCAAACGTTTGCAAAAAAAGCCGCGCTAAAAACGCAAAAACGTTAAAAGGCACAGGACAACAAAAAACGTTACCCAGTCGATTTTAAAGTCGGCGATAAAGTTTTCCTCCGTAAAAAAGGCTTCGCAACGCAAGCACCGACTACTCGCTTAAACTTACACCGACGACAACCCGTTACTTCAACAGACCCAGACACTACCGCCACCTAAAAAGATTAACGGTAAACCAAAGTTCGAAGTGGAACAAATCGAACAATTAAGACTTAACGGGCGCCACAAAGAGCTACAATATCAGGCCAAATAAAAAGGCTACGATCCCGACAAGATATGGTACTCCATAACCAACTTTAAAAACGTACCGATCGTGGTAAAACGGTTCTATACGGAACATCCTAAAATACCTAAACCACCGGTCCGCTTACAAAAATAAATACGCGTAATAACGGCCGACAAGATTAATAAAAACCATCCCGATAACAATAAGGCCGCGAAAGCAGGAACCGGATTAACAAGGAAAAAATGGCACCTATAACTAACAAAAATTTACATACTTTTTTTAATCGTATATAAGCTTTTAGGAAGGGGTAATATAACGGCAGCTACCAAAATCAAACCGTAAGGCTGGCAACCGTTATATAAGGCTAATAACTGCCATACGAACTAGCCATTTGCCATACAAAAAGTGGGGACATTTGTAAATCTTTACGCACTTCGTAACTTTGCCTTTCTTTCCTTCTTTTTTTTTAGCTTAAAACCTTCGTTCATAACGCCAATAAACTAGCTATCATGCTATATTTCGCTGGCCGTAACATTTACTATATATCGAAAACTTAATACGACGTGATTATATTTATATTACTAAAAAAGTTTTTCTACCGGCTTTTACGACGTATTTAAAGTGATTATAACGTCCGATAATATTAAATCTAAATTTATAAAAGTTAGTTTTATTTTATTCGATTTTAATAACGTTTTTTCCGAACTCGAAATTTTTTTAATTATATTTACGCTAATTATTTTCCCGCTAATTTCCGCCGGTCCCATCGGTTTTATACCCGTTAAGATTTTAAAAAATATTTATAAAGTAATAAAATAAAAACATTATTAATAAAGAAAAATTAAAAATTATTAAGGTAATTCGTTAATAATGATCGTCGAATCGGCTAATTTTTTAACAAAAAATAATTTATTATTTTTATACGAAATCGCTTTTTTTGGAGAAAAAACGCCTAATGGCGCAAAACGAAACATATCTTAAGCAAACGTCAAAAAACAAAAACAAACGTTTTCAAAAAAAAAAAAAAAAAAACGTTTTAAAAAAAAAAAAAAAAAAGAATATTTACTATATAAAAGAAGTAAGCTTTTCTAGCCGAAAAAAAAAGGATAATAAAAAAATGCAGCTAATAACGGCTAAAAATAAGCGTCGTAAAAAAGTTAAAACTAAAAACCGAAAATATAACGTTTACGGTAAGCCCGGACATAATGCGCGTACTTATAAAGAAGCTATAAATACATCTAACGAAAAAATATCCGATTAATTTAAATTAATACGATATATTATTATTAAGTTATTTAATTTTATTATTGTAAAATGCCAGAAAGTATCTCGCTCGTTTATGTATCTCGCTTTTATATATAGGACGTTAAGTTTTTTAAAAGTAAATTAATATAAAAAAAACTTATTTAATTATATTTTTGCCAGTATAAATTATAACTATTACGTCGTAATTATAAAAGCGTTTTAATTAAGGTTATTTGTTAATTAAAATTTGGAAATATTTTAACTTTTAACCTTTATATATCGTCCTAATTAAAACTATTGTTATATTAAAAGAAAAAGATTTTAATTTTACATTAAATATTAGTAATTATAATAAACGCTTTATAATTAATATATTTAATAATAATAATTTTAACGAATTCGCATAAAATTTATTCATTAAGTGTAATATTTTGCACCTTATTATTAGGCCTTATTTTTCAGGTTTTGTTATATTTATAATTCTTTTTAATAAAGTTTAGTCGATACATTTAATCCTTGCAGGTATTTCTAGAGCTTTCGGCTCTAGCTGTGGCTGCGCCTGCAGCGCAGCCTCAACCTCAAAAATGGAGCCTGATTTCAGTGAGGCAAATATTAGACGCTATATCGGTATTCTCATATAAAATTTCGAAAATTCATCTTAAAAACTTGCGAATATAACAATAATGAAAATATATACTAAAACCAAAAAATTCTATATAGCTTTTAAAAAATTCTTAACTATATATATAACGTTTTAATCGAAATTAACTTAATAAAAATATTATGGAAAATAAGTTAAAATTTTCATTATTATTAAACCTTTCGTTTAAAACGTTTTTTTATAGCTATATCGTAATAATTATAATCCGTATAAGTAAAAAAATAATTAAACGAGCTTTTTTCATATTAAATTACTCTTAGAACGCCTATGGCAAAATGTTATTATCAGCTAGCAGGGGGTGCGAATGCACTCTATATACGAAAAGACTTCCCCTAATCGAAATATATACATTCCGTAACTGGATTATATTAAAATACGGTGCGCGCTTTAGAGCACCTGCAAATAGTTATACATTATAATATAACTAATATCCACTATATCCGATAATTACAAATCTTATTCGCTTAATTTACGCTATTATCAATTAATCAGCCGTTATTAAAACAGTATATTTATATATTAGTAACAATTATTTATATCTCTCGTTAGTTATAATAATAACCGTACTATCGACGTCCTCTAGTATTTATAAAATATTTAAGAACTAGAAGTATTTTAAAAAGAAATTTTAATTTAAAACATACGCTTTTAAAACCTAGAACTATATCGATCCTAATTAATTACGTCCGTAATCTATAAAACCTATAAAACCTGATATAGCTTCAAACTTAAAAAAAGAAATCCGTTTTCCGACAAGAATTAATATTTTATTATTTATAAAAATTATCAAAAAGTAATTTTACGAATTAATTAACGAATATCTTTAAAATAGCGACCGAAAATTAATAAGCTTATAATCAGAATTATACAGCATATATTTATAAAGACCGAAAGTACGATACTTTTTATAAGAACATTAACGACGTAACGAAATAGGTTCTAAAACCTATATTTTTAACAATTAATTAAATAAATATTTTTTTTTTAAAAAAACTTACGAAAGTGGTACGTTATATTAGCCAAATCTGGCAAAATATACGACGATAGATTTATAATTAATATCTAACCAAAATACCGCAAAATATTAAAGCAAGATTTAAAGTTTGCTAAAAAGTTAAACGAATAAATCGGAAAATAATAAAAGATTATAACTTTAAAATAACGATATAAAATCCTAAATCTTCTTAAAGGAGACGTAGCCGTATAGGCAAAATTAGATAAAATAATAAATTGCTACCTTAATTTCTAGGTTTCACTAAACTCATTTCTTTTGTAGTTCTCTTTCCAGTTTCGTTAATAGTTCCTCCATACTTGTCATACTTTCCGGCATACGCTTTTACAAAGTTTAATTATCGTTATTTTCGTAAATCAAATCGAATTCGATAATTAAAAGCCGAAGTCGATTATTTTAAGAAAATAGTTTTAACTAATAATAATAATAATAATTTTAGTTCGTTCGGTAATTTTGTAGTAATTTCGTATTATTAATAAGACGGGTTTTATAGTAATTCTGCAGTTATGGATTATTAGTATCGCGTATCCGGATTTACGCGGTATGTTGTTTTGAGTAATTCGAAAAGCCGTAAAAACGATCGAGCCGTAAAATTGGCAAGGACTCGGAAAGTTGCTAATTTTTTATACGTAATTAAAGTTTATTTTTAAAACTTATCGAATAAAGTCTAATATTTTTTAAATTATATTATTTAACTCCGTTAAACTAGTTAATATGTATAAAGTTTATTAAGGTCAAGGCTTATCGGCAATTACGTATATAAACCTTTTAAGCCGATATTAATCGAAAAATTACGTATTTACGAGGGCCTAATAATTAACTGTAAAACAAAGGTTTATAGAATTAAGAAATTAATTTATTTTAACTGTAAAAATTATTAATTGATTATCGTATTCGAAAATATCAGGTATAATATTTATTGTACAAATTTTATCGTATAATAATGTTTTATATATTTGGCTTAACTTAGAAAATAAGTCTTGAACCTATTCGGCCTTGTATAAAATCCTAGAAACAAATACCATAATTAAATAAGTTAAATACTTATATATAACTGTAGTTTTTATTATAAAGTTTTAAAAATTCTTTTTTTAAATAACGAAAAAAACCGAAATTAAAAGTAATACGATTAGTTAATAAAAGGTAACTGCTAACTTTTTAAATTATTAGGCCTAAACTTATTAACTATTTACATTATAAAACGTTAAAGCGACGTTCTCGATTTTTTATAGGGCTTCCGCGGATTCTTCTAAATAAAATAATCCTGATCAGAAAAATACCAAGCTCACTAATACTCAGCCGCGCGGTGAGATTTTTAAATAAGGGTTAAAATAAGATGGCCGTAAAGATTTATATATAAATCGAAATATTAACAAACGGAAACGTTAAAAATTAAACGGTTAAAGAATTAAATATAAAGCGTGCCTAAATATCCTTTATATACTACTTTAATATTATTACGCGTTTCCTAATAAAGCTTTAATAAAGTTCAGACTTAGAAAAATAATGTTAATATTAATTTAAAATTGAATTACTTTTAATTAATCTTTAAAAAAGAAAAATAACCGTTTGTTAAAAAATATAAACAGATTAATTTATAAAGAAAATAAAATAAATCCTAATAGATTTTTTAGTTTTAATTAACGGAACGCGATAAATAGTTAATTGTATTTTTCAAAAAAATTATTTATTTTAAATTTAAGGTTTACGATATATATTTTTTACTGTATTAACAAGTTCCTAAATTTTAAATTAACTGTATAAGGCGACGGAATATACGTAGGTAATAACTTCGTTCCGATTAAAAAGTTTAAAAAAGTTAATATATTATTTCGAAATCGTAATAATACGAAAACGTTTTAATTATACGACGTAACTTATTACGAAAAATCTGCGTATAATTTAGTATTATTTTAAAAGTTTCGAAGAAAAAGGTATCATTAAAATAACCGAAAAATTAAGATTTTATTCGAGATAAATACAATTAAGCAGTTGTTGTATTAATAAATAAATTTAATTAATTCGTTATCGAAAATATTAACGTAATAAATACCTATATGACCTTTATTATTTATCAGCGAAACGTTAATTTATAGACTCAAAGATTATTATATATAGGTCATAATATTATACGGCACTTAAAATTAAAAATTGAATATTAAATATATGGTAAAGCGAAGGCCAAAAAATAAATACGTTATAAGTTATGGAAAAAGTATTCCGATTAAAATAAAAAATTATTATCGATTTCACAAACTTCGAAAAAAACTCGAAAAGCTATAAATATGTTATATTTGCTACCGATAAACACTTAGGATTTATCGAAAATATTTGTTTAAAAACGGAAAGCAAAATATATTGATTATAAGATATCGAAATTCTTTTTTTTTTAAAAAAAAGCTGAAAAATTCAACAAAATCTTTTTATATGTGATTGAAAATAATAACGAAATCTTAAAAAATTATTAATGCCGAAATATACTTTAATTACCTCCTTTTAATATTAGACTTAAGCCTTTAATACCGTATATATAGGTCTAGAATAGAGATATAAAATATTTAAAACATATAATTAAAAACAATCTATTATGATAACAAATAACGTTAAATTACTTACGTTTTTAAATCTATATATATTTTAAAGTAATTATATATTTATATAACCGTAGTTTTAAATAACGTTTTTTTAGCAAATTTTATATGTAGTTTATTATATTTATCTAATATATAAAAACGGCAATATAATATTCAATCGAAAACTTTAAAAGGTTTATTTGTAAGATTTTAATTATATGGCTTACGTTATAACGATTTCCATATAAAAAAGAATAAAAGTTTAAAAAGATAAAAAATTTGAAATATAAATTATCTTTTTTGTCAGTTACCGATTAATTAATATTTTCGAAATTTGGAACTTATTAGCTAATAAAGTTATCGTTATTCGTAACGTTTAATTTAACGAAATGGTTATCTTTTTCAAATAATATTAAAAACTTTAAAGGGAACCTTTTTTATATTACGAAAGATAAGTTATAAAAATTGCTTTAATACGTAAAATACTTAATTAAGTTAATTACTACCTTATATGTATATATAAGGAATTAAATAAAATAATGTAATTACCCGCTAAATAAAAAAATGATCTAAAATAGCATAAATATTAAAAATATACGAAATAAGAAAAAATAAACCTATTCGTATAAAACTAATTACCTTTATATAACCGATATATTTAAACTATTGCCGTCTTTTAAATTATTACCACTACCAGCGTTTGCCTTGATAATTGTTATAATTATTGTGCCGGTGAAAAGAATAAAAGTAGCTTTAAATTTTTATTATATTATTTAATTTAAAACGACGGTTAAAAACGAAAATATCTTCCGAGTCGACATTATTTTCCCGTACGTTCCGTATTATGAAATATTATTAAAGTTAACTATAAAGTATAAAAAGCCGCATTTAATACAGGACGAATAAGTTACTTTATAAGTACGCGTAATAACCGACCGGTAAATAACGGAAATTTAAAAATAAATAAAAATTCGAAATATGCGTTATTTTGATTAAAAAGGCTTTAATATAACAGTCTACAAATTATTTAGGCTATAAAGTTAGGGATATGAGCGAAATTTACCGTTACCGCTGCGAAGTTATAAAAAGTTCAATATATACCCGTTGAAAAAAGTAATTTCGTAAATTTAAAAAAGTTTATTTATAAAGTTATAAAAAGTGCGATTTAAAAATGATTAATTAACTTCTTGTTAAACGCAAATAGGGTTTAAAATATATATAAATATATATTTATAAATTTAATAAGCATTATAAGCTATAAAAATACAAAATATATTTTGTTATATAAAACGATTAATAATTAAAGATCCTTTATAATAATATTTATGTGCTTACTTTAGTTAAAAAATCATTTAAAACGTTATTTATTATTACGATTAAATTTGATTTAAAGTTAAAGTAATATAATGTTATTAAGGCTTTTATTATCGTTAACTTACTTTATAAAGTATGTATAAAAATATCTTTAAAATACCCGTAACGTAATAAAACTTTCCTAATTAAAAGGCACTATATAGGCTGAAAGAATCGCTTTTGTTCTAACAAAAGAATTTTATTAAAACGTTTAAAAAATCAAAATTTAGTCCCGTTTTTTACGAACTTTATAATTTTATTCGTTAAAAGATACGTTTTTTTTGTAAATGATATTATTATAGCTTACCGCAAAAAAAGACCTTTATTCTTTAATTAATTAAATAAGTATAAAAACGGTATATCTTTATGAAAAAATAAAAACTTTTAATAATTCCTAGGTATCGAAATAATTAAAAGCAACATTAAAGAAAATTTAAATTAAATTAATTGAATTCTATAAATAAATTAATTAACTTATTTTCAAAAACAAGTTTAAATAATTTACTAAAGATGTTAATAACGGGCGCCGAATTATTATCGAATTTTAATTTAACTTATTTAAATTCCATTAATAAATATTAAAAGAAAATCGGTTTTATTTTATATATAATAATTAATACGTAACTCGATATAACTTATACGGTATTTTAATTTACCCGATTTAACCTCAATCTTAGCAACGTATATTATAAAGTTGTTAATTAAATTATATTATACTTAACCGAAACTAAAATAGTAATGTTATAATTTGAACAAAAAAAAGAAATTCGTTAAATACTTAAAATAACTTTTTTTTTGTAAATAATAAGATTAAGCGAAAAAACTTTAAAATTTACGTTATAAAGTTATTTAAAGAAATAATAAATAGGAGAAAAACAAATAAAATATAATAACGATTTTTAAAATCGAAAGGAAATTATTCTCCCTTATGCAAATTATAAAAAAGGCCTTTTTAATTCTCGATTAATTAAAAAAATTGAAAATTAACCTAAATACGAAATCGTTAAATATATAATACGATAATTAATAAATTATACGGCTTATTAACGCCGACGTCGCCCTATTATAAACGAAACTACGATATATAAATATGTATAACTATTAATTACGCAATGTAGCAAAAAGGAATTTGATTATAATAAATCATACACTTACGGGTAATATATTAATTAATATATTAAATAAAGCTTTATTACGCAAAGGTTTTAAACATGTTTAAAAAAATTAAAATTAATAAATATTACCGAAACTTTTAACCGGCGGAAAAATATCTTACGAATAATTTTACAAAAGAAATTAATTAATTAAAAGAGTTTAATCGCTAAAAGAAAAAGGTAAAATAAAACATTACGGCCTTAAAAAACTTTAAAAAAAATTTCAACGATTAACGGGGTAAATACTTTAAGGCGTTAAAAAGATATGTTAACTAGCAGAGGGTGTGAATGTACCCTATATACGGAAAGGCTCCCCTGATCGGAACATGTACATCACGTAACTAGACTACATTAAAATGCGGTGCGCGCTCTAGAGTACCTGCAACTAGTTATGCAATATAACACAACTGATGCCTCCTATATCCGAGAGTTATATATAATGGTTATATTAACGGAACTAAAAAAACGTTTCGGACTTAACTAACCTCAACCTTTTTATAATTACAACGTAATTATAATAACTCGTACGGCCGATAAAATTAATATACGAACTTTTTCTATATAATATATATTAAGAAAATCCGGTACATAGTAACATAACCGATGGTTATGTTATCGCAGCTATAAAGGCGTTACGGTCGCCCATTTTCTAAATCCAAACTCAGCTATATTAGTTGTAATTGCCGTCGAAAAAAATTAAAAGAATTCCTTTATATATATTAATCTTTATTCGACGCCTATATAAAGTTATATACTTCTCAGAATTAATTTTTTTACGTACTATTAAATTTATAAATTCTTTAAAAGATATAAAAAAAGTTACTAATTTTGATAAAGATGCTAAAAACGAGAACCTGTTTTTGAAATTAATTTTCAGACCTCGCTGGCTCATTACGGTGATATGGGATTTGATTAGTTAATTTTTAGCGTAATATAGCTGTATATTAAAAAAGAATTAAAAACGAGCTAGCAGAGGCCTGAGCTATCTGAGATAAAAAGGAGCGCGCGGCGTATACAGAGGTCGAAGCAACTCCATCGAAGTCCACGGATTGCATAATAAATTACGCATTTGCCAAGCCTACGCTATCCATTTAGCCCTTTTTAAAATAGACGTTTATTTATTTAAACATTTCGTAAATAAATATTATATTTATAATAAATAGGTTTTATAATGGTATAAGTTTCGTTATTAATAAAACGGTATTATATGTGGGCAAATACGTATTGTAATTCAGTTTAGATTGCTGTTTTAAGTTACTCATTTGTAACTGAGGTTGGGAGCAGCCAGTTATAGGCTTCAGCTTCTTTGTCTTTGCAATTCTAGGGCCATAAATCAAAGCCCTTTGGTTTCTTTCAAAGCCCTTTCAATAAATCACTTCAACTGCCGACATTTATAAATAATAATATTGACAAATAATTATTTATATCGTTATATAAAAGGTTTTATTTATTTAAAAACGTTTAATATTTAAATTTATAAAGTTTTATAACTTTAAATTTGTTTATGGTTTTTAATAACTATAATAATAGAATTAAATTCTTTAAGTTTTTACAATTATTTTAATACGGAGCTTAACTTAAGAAAATAATTAAATCGTAAAATATAAGTTAAATATTAATAAACGTATTAACGTAATAAATTATCAAGCTGAACACGCTATCGAGCTAAACATCTTCTTTAATAGTTTAATTATTTAACTTTAATTACTTATTTTTAAGACCTATAATATAAAACGACTTACGAAAACGTTAAAAATAAACTTAACTATTTAAATTAAAAGGCAAAATTCGAAACTTAATTTAAAAATATCTAATTTTATTTAGTTTTATATTTATTCTTAAAAACGTAATATAATAACAAACGCGCTCGAGTCGATATTATTCTTAATACGTAAAAACTAACGTCGACCAAAAAAAAAACCATTATTAATCGAATTTTCAATTTAAATAGGTTAACATTTTTTTGTCCAGCTTTAAAACGTTAAAAATATAGCTAATATATTACTTATATAATACGTTACGGTATATATTAAAATTATTTAACCTGTCGGCAATTAATGCTTTCAGGTGCTGCTAGCTAGTGGGCTATGTTCAGGCTAGGCAGCAGAATGCTGCCTGGGATAGCCTTTGTCCACTGATGATCCTTTATCACTCAATCGTGTATGTAAGGACGATTGCCCACGGACTAGATTTGTCCTTTTCTAGAACTTAGAGAACCAACACAGAGAGTTACGCCAGATTCCTGCATTCGATCACTGTGACTGCTGACATAATCGTTAAAATTAGTTAAAAGGTAAAAAAGCTTTAAATACTTTTACAGCCGTAAATTAAAATGAACGGATTTTATATAAAAATTTAAAAATATTTCGTAAATAATTTAAATTTATTCGAATTATTCTTATAAAAACCGGTAACGTAAAAAGAAATATATATAATTTTAACCAAATTAAATTTTTAATAAAGCATTTTAAAGTAATTAATATAAAAGTTATTAAGATTAAAAAACGTAAAACTTTTAAATAAACGTAGTAGCAAAATAAGAAATGAATTATAATTATTTAAGTTATTAATTTTGTGATGATTTATTCTTAGCGGATGAAAAGATTATATTACATAATAATAATTAAATAATAAACGAATTACATTTAAAATAAATTTAATATTTCGATAAATGTATTCGAACGCGTGTAGAAATTCGAAAAATATTATGTAAATTATAATATTATTATATCTTATATAGCCGCGTATTTTTCGCAGCGGTTTGAATTTTTAATAAATTTTATTCTTTTATTTTAAAATATATTTATTTATTATATATCGAAAATTTGATAAAATATTCTTATATATATATCATTAAAAAAGATTTTCCTGCCAGCTTCTACAATGTGCTTAAAGTTATTATAATATTCGATAATATTAAATCTGAATTTACGAAAACTGGCTTTATTTTATAACGTCTTTTTCGAAAAAAAAAAATCCTTTTAATTCTATTTACGCCGATTTTATTTTTGCTTATTTCCGCCGGTTTTATTTCTTCGTTTGCGAAACCCTTTAAAACTATTTGTAATAAAAAAATAAAAAAATAAAAAATGAGAACTTGCTTGTAAAAATAATTAAATCCGTTAGTATTTTAATTAAAAATAATTTATTATTCTTATATTAAGTTTTTTTTTTAAACAAAGAAATTGCTTTATTATACGAAGTAAATTATATTTTAAATAAACGTTGAAAAAGAATAAGCGTTTTTTTTTAAAAAAAAGGAATATTTATTATTTAAAAAAGATAAACTTTATTAGTCGAAAAAGAAATAGATAGTAAAAAAAATACAGCTAATAATAGCTGAAAGTAATTGTTGTAAAAAGATTAAAACGAAAAAACGGAAATATAACGTTTATAGTAAACCCGGATATAATGCGCGTATATATAAAAAAGTTATAAATACTTTTAATAAAAGAGAATGTGATTAATTTGAATTGATTTTAACCTTAAGGCTTAAGCCCTTATTTAACCTGCTACCTTACTTACTTTTTTAATTACAGAAAGAGCGGCCTTTATATAGCTTTTATTTTTGATTATACGTTAACTTCTCTTTTTCATAAGGTCTATAGTTTTTCATAACCGTTTTGATATTTTACGTTATTATTAAAATATCCTAATAATAACCTTTCCATTTAAGAAATTTATATAAAACGATATTATAATAAGAATCTTAAGAATAATTCTTTTTTTAATATTCAGCCTTTTCTTTTACGTAAATCTTTTATATATATTGTAATATCTTTATATCTTAAAATCGTTATTTTAATATTAGTTATTAAAATAAAATATTTCTTCAGTACTATTATATAATTTTTAAATTTAAAATCGTATAGTTGTTTAGTAAATATCCATTAGTACGTTAAATACTTTATAATATATACTATTTATAAAATTCTTTAAAATTTTCCTTGCTTTATCAGTTAACCGTTATTATTTTTAATTTATTATAAACTCGAAATTTTCGAAATTCTTTCTCCTCATTGTTTTAATCTTTTTACTAAATTTAATATTAAATTTTTTTAAACTACCTTTTATCCTTTTAAGGACTTTTGTTAAAAAAAATATTAATTATACTTATAAGTTAATATATTATATTCTTTATTTCTATGCGTTCAGTAACATTCTTTCTAAGCTATAATTTTTAAATGAAGTTTTATGAATAACTTAATTACTTTTTATAACAAAACTTTTACCTTTAAAAGCTATAACGTAAGCATTTTATGTATATTTTTTATAGGTAACTCTATTTTCTTTTATTATAAAAATATTTTTATATACGTACGCGTTTTCTTACTAACGACTTTATAAGATAACTTATTAACTTTATATTTAAATATAGTTAGCCGTAATTGATTTGCGTATTATACCTTTAATAACGTTATTACGTTTGCGAAATTATCTTTTTATTATATATCAGTTAATTAAGAAATATCTATTTATACGGCGTTTGTTATAGTTATATTTTAATTTTTAAATTATTTGATAAAAATCCTTAAGCTAACGTATATTTTTCTTAAAAAAACTTTTTTTCGATATTTAACTTTTGTAAACCTTATTATTTCGTTTACGTTTGCGCTGGTATATTATTTTAAATTATTAGTTTCTTTACGTATTAGTTCGTTAACTTTTAAACAAGATAAATATAACTTTTTAACAGCGTTAATATCATCGATTTTACAACAACGAAACTTTTTTATTAAAAATTATAACGTTATTTTTTAGATTAATATTTAAGAAAAATATTATATTTTCTTAATTTTTTAAAAAAATTAATTAATAAATCTGTATATTTATTAACCTTTTTAAACGAAAGATAACTAGATTTAGGCAGTAAAATGTCTTTCGATTTAGGATCGAATAATTTAATAATAATATTAAGCGTTTAATTAAAAAGTTCTTTTATTATATATTTTGTTCGTTTAACTTTTTTGATTTTGCTTTTATAACCGTTCTTAGGTTATTGTTTATCGTAGTTCGTTTTAATTAATTATTTAGTACTTAATTTGTTAATAGCAGAAAAGGTTTTAAAAGGCAAATATGACAAATTTAAAAAATTTCGTAATCCGGGCTTATAATTGTTAAGCAGCCTGAAACTACGAAATATAAATATCCTTGTTATGATTTTATTCCTATATTAATGTTAATAATGATAACAGCTAACTGTCTTCTTCAGGGCCTCAGGAAATTAATCCCTCATACAAGTTAGCTGTTACCCCTGTTTCCTCCACCCATTAACGCGACCGGCGGCCCGATTCCTTCCGACCTCACTCCACTATATCCGACAACAGTCAGGATGAGAGTGAGCTGGGGGTAGAACTGTAGAAGGTATTCTGTGGCAGGAATGCCGACAGAGCTGTTAGCTCCAGTAAGCACAATAGTACCCCGATCCATGAAGGGTAGAGTGGCGGGTGAGGAAGTCGATCGTTAGAAGACAGACGAATTCAGGGGAAGGGAAAGAGGAAGTTGCCTTGACCACATTATGCTACCAGGCGTCTTGGTAAGATTACAGGAGTGGAAGTACTTTTCTAAAAGTATTATATTATGTATAACAAGCATAGGTATCCATAGGTATCTAGTTACCCAACGGAGTTCAAGGTCGAGCCTATATGCGCCAGGTGCATGTAGATAGATGTACCCGTGTCTTGGCGCAGCAGGCTCTCGCTTCCCTCTCTCTGCCCAGAGCCCTTGTGACATAATAGTGCGGTATGATGCTAGAGGTCGGTTGAGGATTACCTTTACCTATAATCACCTAAATATGCTCTAACTCTATGCGAGAAACCCTGCGCTGCAGCTGAGGCGTATGTGGTTCGTGAGAAGCGGCTAAGCAAGGGAGACAGGTTGGTATTGCAGCAGCCTATGAGCATGTGCATATCTCGATGCGGGGTCATATTACTGTCAAAACCAATTCAAGGGGGGTAGGGGCGGGAGTGGGGGCAGGGGGACTGAATTGTTACACGCAAATCTGCAACGGAACATGGTTCCATACTATCCGAGATGTGGCTACTGGATAACACCCCTTATTTCACATACCACTTTTGCTCCACGTCTAGAGCATCTCCTAAACCCCAGCAGTCGTTCAGTATACACGCCGAAGTGCGGACTGAGACCAACCTATCCCTCCTTTTGGTTAATTTCGAATCATAGTTCTCAAGATATGTCGCTTCAGAGTTCGAACGATGGCCCCCTCGACTTCGTCAAGTATCAGAATGTGGTAGATGGGAAACTCGTGGCCTCTAGTAATGGGGAGACATACCACAATATCAATCCTTCAACCCTTGAAACCAACCCCGAGGTGCCACTCAGCGCTAGCGACGATGTCGATAAGGCTGTCATAGCGGCCCAAAAGGCTGCAGAATCTTGGGCTAAAGTCCCCTGGGATGAGCGGAAGAAACGGCTGATGGATTTTGCGGATGCTTTGGAGGCGCATACGGAGGCCTTTTCTCAGATGCTAGTGAAGGGAAATGGTAGACCGGTAAGTAATCCGCTGAGAGTCTTAATGTTGGGACGCTAATATCGCGGTCTCCTTTATCAGTTGTTCTGGGCACGAAACGAAGTCCAAAGTCGCGTCAAATGGGTTCGCGGGTTTTGTGATTTATTGTCAGCTAGCCACTGCACCAAAAGATCATTTACGATAAGCTTATCTAAGTGTTAAGTGCAAGATTCTATCTTGCTACTTATCTGACATTTATCGCTGCCTGACAACGTTGACGAAAACACCAATGATCGCCGCGTGGTTGAGCGCTATCTTAATCGGGACGTTTTTTTCTTTAGCTTTCGGCATATTTGCTTTTTAGCCTTTACTTTGCTATACGTTTAATATTCGATCGTTACAAAATCCTTTAAACGAATTCTTTTTATATAAAACTATAATTAACTAATTATTTTAAGCTTGAAATATTTTAACTTTAAATATTATATTATACTGTTACCGATTTGTAATAATTTCGTTATATGTAAATTAACGTTTTATTTATATATAATTAAAGATATATAAAATACTATTATATTAATATTTTCAAGAACGTATTATACAACCTTATTGCGCTTATAAGCTTGTCGCGCGTTTTTTAGCATTTCGCAATAACAAATTTAAATAAAGTAATTATAACGCTATAAATTAATTTTAATTAATCGAATTCGTTTTCATTAAACGTATTTATAACTTTTTTATAAGTAGGCATATTATGCTTGGGCTTGCCGTAAATGTTACATTTCCGTTCTTTGATTTTAACCTTTTTACGATAATTACTTCCAGTTATTAGTAATTGCATTTTTTTATTACTCTTTTTTTTTTGGCTAAAAAAACTATATTTTTTATATATAATAAGTATTTCTTCCTTTTAAAAACGTTTATTTCAGTTTTTTAACGTTTGCTTAAAATATAATTCGTTTCGCATAATTAAACGGTTTTTTCTCGAAGAAAAGCGGTTTTATATAAAAGTAATATATAACTTTTTATTACAAAATTAATTAACTCGAATACTTCTATTAATAAATTACCTTAATAATTTTTAATCTTTTTTTATAAATATCGTTCTGATTTTATTACTTTACGGATAATTTTAAGGGGTTTTATAAAAAGTAAAATAAAACCGGCGAAAGTTAACGAGAAAACGGTCGGCGTAAGTATAACAAAAAAAGAATTTCGAATTTAAAAAAATTATTATTAAAATCGAATAAAATAAAAGTAGCTTTTATAAGTCCAGATCTAAAATTATCGGACATTATAATAACTTTAAATGCGTCCTAAAAGCCGGCGAATTTTTTTTAATAATATAGATATAATAACGTCGTATTAAATTTTCGATATATTATAAATAAATACGTTTTAAAATAAAAAATAAAATATATCAAAAGTTAAAATTGATACGAAAAATATGCGGGTATATAAAACGTAATAATATCGTAATTAGCGTAATATTTTTCGAATTTTATCGAATAATAATTTTCGGGGCCGTCGGAAATAAATATACGTTTCAAACTTTTTGTACGCGTCCGAATATATTTGTTAAAATATTAAATTTATTTTAAACTTAATTTATTTATTATTTAATTATTATTACTTAATATAATTTCTTAATCGGTTATTAATAATAAAACATTATTATATTAAGATTTAAAATAATTTTTTTTCGTTATAATAATACAGAACATTATAACTTAACTTTAAAAATTAATAACTTAAATAATTATAATTTATTTCTTATTTTTTTTTACCTTTATTTGAATTTTTTACGTTTTTCGATACTGGTAATTATTATACCCGTTATTATAAAAAGTTTTATTAAAAATCTAATTTCGTCAAAATTATAAATATTCTTTTCTACGATACCGTATTTTGCGATAATAACCTAAATAAGCTTGAATTATTTACGCGATGTTTTTTAATTTTTAAATAAAATTTGTTAATAATTAAATTTTCGATTTAAACGCGTTTAGAATTTTTTTACCGTTTAAGAAAATTCGACGTTTAATTAATTTTATCGTATTTCGTAACGTATTAAGTAAGCAATAAATTCGTTATATTTTTAATATGCTAAAGCCGAATAAAAAATATTTGCGTATTTAAAATAAGGATTTATTTAATAATTAATTTTTTTCGGGTCGACGTTAATTTTTATAAATGGGAGATAATATCGGTACGAAAAGGTTTGCCATAAATTCGATCTTTTGAAATAAATGTAAAAACGTTTTATATTATATAAAGCCGTTTATAATAAAACTTCAGGTTTATATTTTAACTTAAAAGATTAAATTTAATTTAGCATTTTTCGTAAACAGTTTTATATTATTAACGTTAAAAAATAAACGATTAAAGTTGGATAATATATATAGTAAATAAAACGCGCAACGAGCTTATGTACCTAACGAACTTGTATAATACGTTATCTTGAAATAAATTTAACGGTATTAAAATATTATATTTTTATTAATTATATTTAATTATTAATTTTATAACATTTTCTTTTTTAATATCTATTTCTTAATTAGTTATAAATATACGATTTTGTAGATTTTGTATGGGAAACTCCCGGAGCATAAAAAGGGCGGTGCGTAAAGGAAGTGTTTGACTTAATTTAACATATTTTTTTTAAAATTATTATTTAAATTTTAATAAATTTATTAAATTAATTAAAAAAACAGATGAAAGTTTACTAGTAAACTTATTTGTTTTCGATCGTTATTTTCATAATACTTATTAAATAGCTTATATTATTAATGTTTTTAATTTTTATAATTTTTATTAAAAATTATATTAATTATCCGTATTAATTAACGAAATGGTTTTTTTTAAATGAGAAATTATATCGGGCGGCGTATATTAAATAGATTATAAATAGTTTTAATTAAAGTTAATATAATTTTCTAAATAATCTTTTTTTAATTTTAATTTTCATTTTGTTTTCAAGTTTGTTTTTAAATTTGTTCCACCTTTTAAAATTATTATAAATAATTCCGGACGTTATTAATATAATTATTATTATAGTTATTAAAGTATTTAAATAATTGATATTAACGTATAACTTATATTATTTTAATAATAGTTAATGAATTAATAATAATACGAAATAAGCAAATAAATTTTTAATTAGTAGATATAGGAATATCAGTTATATTATATTACATGATTAGTTTTGGGTGCTCTAAAGCGCCTACCATACTTTAGTGGAATCTGTCCACGGAACATATATGTTCCGATCAGAGGGAATCTTTCCGTATATGGGGTGCTAGCACGCCCCGGCTGACAGTATGAGACAGCCCCACCTAGTCGGCTACTGTACCTCCGGTAAACGAGCTTGGCGACCATTGGCGACCCAATGAAATGCAACACCGGAAAGCTGTTGGTGTTACTGAGAATTGATACCATAGTAAGTTGAATCGTGGCTAGGGTAGGAGGGCCCTCTTGTTATGAACGTAAGTGGGCCGATATACCTAGGCGCCAACCGCATGCTGCACGTTCCTCTGATGCTACAAGGAATCGATATACACACACCGGTTCCATCAGGTATATACTCACTCCATAGGTATAGCTAACCTGCCTATCAACTAGCCATGCCTCATGAACCGCGGCCTGCCTCGCGCCACAATCGGGATCTAGTCTAGCACCTAGGGCAGAGGTCTGTCACGTAGGTTGTAGGTCTCGAAATATTGCTCCATGCACGCCGTAAGCATCAACTCCAGTGCAAGTCATTTCCCCTTGGTCTATTTCTCTCATCTCCCGCATTACCACTAACGCTGCATTGAGGTAACATCGGATAGCTTATTACACTGCGGCGCGGGGTAACTGTGGATGGGCACATGGGCAGTAATCGTGTTGGTGGTGGGTCGTTCTGCCAATCCACCTCCCTTGCCTCACTAAAATCAGGCCCCATTTTTGAGGTTGGGGCTGCGCCGCAGGCGCAGCCGTGGCTAGAGCTGTCAGCTAGCTGGGGGGTTGCGTAACGCACCCCATAAACGGAAAGGTCACCTACTGATCGGCACATACATGTTCCGTGTTACCTCACTAAAATCAGGCCGCTGTTTTGAAGGTGTAGCCACGCCTGCGGCGTAGCCGTAGCTACGGCTTTGCAAAGATATGTAGCTTTAAGTTGCCTCACTAAAATCAGGCCCTATTTTTGAGGTTGGGGCTACGCCTGCGGCGCAGCCGTGGCTAGAGCCTTCGGCTCTAGAAGTACCTACAAGGGTCAAATATATCAACTAAACCTCATTAAGAAAATTCTCCACAAAAACAACAAAACCTTAAAAATAAGGCCTGATAGCGCGGTATAAAATATCAGGCTCGATAACAGCACTTCTCATACCTATCTTCAAAAAATTTATTATAAACAGCTTTAAAAAAGTTTTTTAATTATATATATAACTTTCTTATCGGAGCTAATTTGGTAAAAATATTAAAAAAATAAGCTAAAATTTTTATTAAAAATAAACCTTTTGTCCGAAACGCTCTTTTAATTATAACATAATAACTATAATTCGTACGGCTAAAGAAATAATTAAACGGGCTTTTTTTATATCGAATTACTTTTAAAAACTTATAATAAAATGTTATATATAATAGTTACGTTATTATGATTAAAAAGACGATTCGAACCTAATTAATTTTAATCTTTTATAATTATAATATAATAATTATAACCTATACGGTCGAAAAAATTAATATACGGATTTTTTCTATATAAAATATACTAGGAAAATTCGATATATAATAACGGAACCGATAATTACGTTATCGCAATTAAAAAAGCGTTTCGGATTAATTAATTCCAACCTTTTTATAGCTACGACGTAGTAATTATGACCCGTACGGCTAAAAAAATTAATATACGAACTTTTTCTATATAAAATATATTAAAAAAATTCGGTATATAATAAAGAACCGATAATTATATTGTTATAATTAAAAACACGTTTCGGATTTAATTAATTTTAACCTTTTTATAGTTATAATATAATAATTATAATCCGTACGGCCGAAAAAATTATTATACGAACTTTTCTTATATAAAATATGTTAAGGAAATCCGATACATAATAACGGAACCGATAATTACGTTATCGCAATTAAAAGGGCGTTCCGGATTAATTACTCTTAAAATTTTTATAACTACGACGTAATAATTATAATTCGTACGGCCGAGGAAATTAATATACGCACTTTTTTATATAAAATATATTAAGGAAGTTCGATATATTATAACGAAACCGATAGTTATACTGTCGCAGCCATAAAAGCGTTACGGTCGCCCATTTCCCAGACTTAAATTTAGCTATATTAGCTGTAATTGCCGTCGGAAGAAATTAAAAAGATTTCTATATATATGTTAGCTTTTATTTAACGCCTATATAAAATTATATACTTATCGGACTTAATTTGATTATATAATAATTTTATTTATTTAAATTTTTAAATTTTTTAAAAAATGTAGGAAAAAAGTTAATAATTTTGGTAACAATACGAAAAACGAAACCCATCTTTTGTAATAAACATTCAGACCTTGTTAGCTCGTTACGAGAATTTGATATTTGATTAGTTAAATGTTTAGCGTTATAAGCGGTACTTGAGTAATTTTGAAAAAGAGCCAGCGAGGTCTGAGCTAGCTGAGGTAAGCTTTTAGTATCGACCTTTATAAGACCCACATAAAACCTATAAAAAATATAAAAACCTTTAAAACGTGGCCTAATAGCAAGATATAAAATTTTAGCCTTAATTAACAGGTTTCTGTATAAATCTTTTAAAATTTATATTAAGAACTTTTAAAAAAAATTTGTAAAAGAATTATTATAAAATAATAAAAATACCGTTTAATATAACTTTAAAAAAAGTTTAACGGTATATATAACTTCTCGATTAAGGTTTATTTGATAAAAATATTAACAAAAAAATTCTAAATTAATAAATACTTTAAACCGGAACGCCTTTATAATTGCAACGTAATAATTATAATCCGTACGGGCGAAAAAATAACTAGACGGATTTCTTTTATACTAAATTATCTTTAACACGTTTATAACAAAATACTATATATAGTAATTATATTATCGTAACTAAAAAAGCGTTCCGGACCTGGTTAACAATTATTAATGTTAACATTTTTATAACTGCAACGTAATAACCATAACTCGTACGGCCGAAAAAATTAATATACGGAATTTCCTAATACAAAATATACTAGAAAAGCTCGGTATATAATAACGGAACCGATAATTATACTATCGCAACTATAAAGGCGTTACGGTCGCCTATTTTCCAAACTTAAACTTAGTTATATTAGTTATAATTACCGTTAAAAAAGATTAAAAAATTCTTATATACATATTAGCTTTTATTCGACGCGTATATAAAATATTAAATTTATCGGAAATAAATTGGTTACGTAATATATTTGTTTTTATTTAAATAAATAAAAGAAATTAAAAAAAATCTGCTAATTGAGCTCTGTTTTTGCATTTAATACTTAGGTCTCGTTAGCTCGTTACGGGGATATGTAATTTAATTAGTTAATTTTTAGCGTAATACAATAGTACATTAAAAAGAATTAGAAAACGAGCCAGCAGAGGCCTGAGCTAGCTAAGGCAAGTTCCGTAGCTAGACTACCAAAAAGCTGAACGTGTCCTATAGCACACGCAGTTAGCCCAATACAACAACATAACTAATGTCTCCTATATCTGATAATTAAAAATCTTATTCGTTTAATTAACCTTATATACTATATAATTAATGAATAGTTACTAAAATTATATAAGTTCTATATTAATAATAATTATTTATATATTTTATTAATTATAATAATAACCGTACTATTAACGTTTTATATTATTTTTAAAATATTTCAAAAATTAATTTTTTTTAAAAGGGAATTTTAATTTAAAATATACGTTTTTAAGATGTAAAACTGTATCGATCTTAATTAATACGTTAATAACCGGTTAAACTTATAAAATCCGATATAACCTGTGACTTAAAATAATAAATCCAACCTTTAATGTAAATTAATAACTTGTTTTTTATAACAATTATCGACAAAATCGCTTTAATAAATTAATCAAAGAATATTTTCAAAAATAACGGTCGAAAATAAATAAACTTATAATTATAACTTTTAGGGTATATATTTATAAAAATTAGAAATACTATACTTTTAACAAGAATATTAACGATTTAACGTATTAAATTTTAAAATTTATATTTTTAATAATTAAATAAATAACCTTCTATTAAAGTTTATTGAAATAATATGTTATATTAGTTAAATCTAGCAAAATATACGATAATAAACTTATAATTAACACTTAATAGAAATACTGCGAAATATTAAAATAAGTTTCGAAATTTATTAAAAATTTAAATAAACAAATCGAAAAATGGCAGAGAATTATAGCTATAAAGTAACGATATAAAATCTTAAAAACAAATACGATAATTTGATAGGTTAAGAATTTATATATAATTATAATTTTTCACTATAAAGTTTTAAAAATCCTTTTTTTAAATAACGAAAAAGGCCGATATTAACTATAATATAATTAATTATTAAAAGGTAGTTATTAACTTCTTAAATTATTAAGTTTAGATTTATTAATTATTTTTATTATAAAATATTAAAATGACCGTTTTGATATTTTACAAAATTCTTACGGATTTGTTTAAGAAAATAATTTTAATTAAGATAATTTTAAATTAATAAATACTTAACCGCGTAATAAAGTTTCTAAACGAAGGTCGGAACCAAATAACCGTAAAGATTTATATTCGAACCGAAATATTATTTAGCGAAAACGTTAAAAGTTTAACTTATAAAGTATTTATTATAAGATATATTTAAATATTTTGTAATAGTTAATTTATTATTATTATACCTTTTTTAATAAAGCTGTAATAAAACTTAGGTTTAATAAATTAATAAAAGTGATAAATAACGAACGAATTGTTTTTTAAAATCATTTTTAAAGGAAAAAGAATTAACTCTTTATTAAGATTATAAATATATTAATTTTGAAAAAATAAAGTAATTTGTTTAAAAAAATTAAAAAGAGTTTTATATGCTTTTCAATTTTCGATCAGCGTAATATAATAAACGTTTTATTTTATTCTTTAAAAAAATATTTGAAATTTAAAATTTACGATATATATTTTTAACTTTATTAATTTCTTTCTTAGAAGAAACGTAACTATATAAACAAAATTGGATAAAATAATAAATTGCTACCTTAATTATTAAGCTTTACTAAACCTCTTCCTTTCGTAAATTGTCCTATCCCGCTTTTATTTACGTTAACTTTTATCGAAGTTTTAAACGGTCCTGGTAATTCGAAACAACCGGGCAAATTATCGCTTATAATCCTTTAACTTGTATCGTTCCAAAATTTAAATTTCGAAAATTTTAAATTTATTATTATTGTTTTTCTAATTTCGTTAATAATAGCTTATAATCGTTATACTTTCCTGTATATATTTTTATCAAAATCGATTACCGTTATTTTCGTAAATTAAGTCGTATCCGAAATTTAAAAACGAAATCGATCGTTTTAGAAAAAATATTTTAGATCGATAATAATATCGATAATTTTAATTCGTTCGGTAATTTTAAACAATTTATATACCGTTAATAAAAGAGTTTTAATAATAATTTTACGGCTTTAAATTATCCGTATCGCATATTTAAACTTACGCTGTATAATATCTTAAATAATCCGAAAACTTATGTAAACGATCGAACCGTAAACTGGCGAAAATTCGGAAAAATGCTAACCTTTTATACGAAGTTAAAGTTTACCGTTAAACTTTGCTCTTAAAATTTGCTTTTAAAATTTATCTGTAAGGTTTACCGTATAAAACTTAATATTTTTTAAATTATATCATTTAATCTTATCGAACAAGCTAACGTGTATAAAATTTATTAAAATCGCAACTTATCAGTAACCACGTATATAAGTTTTTTAAGCCGATATTAATTTATTTTAGCCGTAAAAACTATTTATTAATTATCGTATTTAAAGATACTTGGTATAATATCTACCGTACAAATTACATTATATAATAAATTTCTGTATATTTAGCTTAGCTTGGCAAATAAGGCTTGAACCTATTTGACCTTATATTAATAAGTTCTTAACTTTTAATTAACCGTGTAATGTAACGGGATATACGTAAATAATAATTTTATTCTGATTAAAAGATACGGAAAGATTAATATATTATTTTAGAGTTTCAGCGCTATAACAACGTCATAATTCTATAACGTAATTTATTACGAAAGGTTTACGTATAATTTAAAATTATGTCGATAATTTCGATTAAAAATGTATTGGTAAAATAAATAAAAAATTTATAATTTTATTAGAAAAAAAATTAAGTAATTATTATATTAGTATAGGAGTTAATTACATCGTTAATAAAGATATTGATATAAGAATTATTTATATAATCTTTGTTACTTATAAATAAAACGTTAACTTATAAACTAAAAAATTATTACATATAAGTAATGCTATTATATAATACTTAAAATAGAACTATTTAACCCCTGAAATATTTATTTAATTATAATCTTATATAAAGAAAGTTCGTTAAAGAGGTTTTATAATATTTAAATATTAAATATATTACAAAATAAAGGTTAAAAGATAAATAAGTTACGAATTACGAAAAAAAAGTATTCCGATTAAAATAAAATTGTTATTAACTTTATAAATTTCGGAAAAACTCCGGAAAGGTATAAATACGTAACATTCGTTACCGATAAATATTTAGAATTTATCTAAAATATTTACTTCAAAAACCGAAAGTAAAATATATTAATCATAACGTTCTAATATTTTTTAAAAGTTGAAAAAAATTAAGGGTTTTTTGAAAGTAATTAAATGTAATAACGAAATTTTAAAACATTATTAATTCCGGAATATATTTTAATTGCCTTTTTCAATATTTGATTTAACTTTTAATTTTATATATATAGGCCTAGAATGGGAATATAAAACGTTTAAAAGGTATAATTAACAAAAAAGTAATAATAATACGAAATAACGTTAAATTAGCCGCGTTTTTGATCATATATATTCTTAAAGCAATAATCGATGTATATAACCGTATTTTTAAATAAGTTTTTTAACTAATTTTTTATAAGGTTTATTATATTTACTTAACGTATAAAAACGATGTTATACTACTTAATAGAAAGAATTAAAATATTTCTTTATAAGTTTATAATTAAAAAATTTACGGTTATTAATTACTTAATATTTTACGAGATTCAAAATTTATTAAGAAATAAAATAATTATTGTTCGAAAGGTTTAATTTAACGAAAAGATAACCTTTTTAAAGAATATTAAAAACTTTAAAAACGACCCTTTTTATAGTACGGACAATAAAATATAAAAACTCTTTCGATAAGTACAAATACTTAATTAAGTTAATAATTACCTAATATATATTTAAAAAAATTAAAAGCTTAAATGGAATAATTTAATTATGGATTAAATAAAAAAATGAGTTTAAAACGGTATAGGCGTTAAAAAAGACGTACGGGATAGGAAAAAAAAATAAACCCGCTTATATAAAATTAATTGTTTTTAAACGAACGTTATATTCGAATTGTTTTTTTTAAACCATTACCGCTATTAACGTTTGCCTTAATAACTTTTTTAATTATTATACCGACGGAAATAATGAAAATAATGTTAAGTCTTTCTTATATTATCTAATTTAAAATAAACGTTAAAAACGAAGGTATTTTACGGGTCGAAATTATCTTTCCGTACGTTTCGTATTATAAAAATATTATTAAAATTAACCATAAAGTATAAAAAGCCGCATTTAATGTAGAACAAATAATTTACTTTATAAATACGGGTAATAACCGGCCGATAAATCGCGGAAATTTAAGAAAAATAAAAACTCGAAATATACGTTATCTTAATCGGAAAAGCTTTGTAATAACAGTATTTACGATACCTAGGTTATAGGCCCGAGTATATAAACGAAATCTATCGCTATTATTATAGAATTATAAAAAGCTAAATATCTACCCTTTAAAAAATACTTGAAAAAAGCCGAAAAAGTTTACATGTAAAATTATAAAAAGATATAATTTTAAAAAATTATTAATGAATATTTTGCTACAAACAAAATAAGTTTTAAAGTATATATAAATATATATTTAAAATTTAATAATAATAAGTAGTTATAAAAATATAAAGCCAGTTTCGTTAAATAAGGCGATTAATAACTTAAAAGCGTTTACGATAATATATATATATATATATATTTATACTTACCAAAGGAGTATTTCGAACTTTAATTGTTATCGAGGCTAAATTTAATTTAAAGTTTAAGTAATATAATATTATAAACGTTTTCGTTAACGCAAATTTACCTTACGAAATACATATAAAGATGCCTTTAAATTACCCGAACCGTGGTAAAATATTTTATTTAACAAGGTATTATATAAATTAAGAAACCGTTTTTATTATACTAAAAGAATTTTACCGGTATTGTAAACATTTAAAATTTAATTCCGTTCTTATAAATTCTATTATTTTATTTGTTAAAAGATACTTTTTTTATAAACGATGTTATTACAGTATATTAAAAAGAACATTAAGGCCTTATTAATTAATTAGTATAATAATATAAAAACGATATGCTATTAAAAAGAGTAAAGATTTATAATAATTTTTTCAGTATCAAAATAGTTAAAAATAAATTAAATAAAAAAAATTCAATTACTTTAATTTTATTTTATATCAAAGTTGGTTAATTTAGTTTTTAAAGAAAAGTTAAATACTTTTTAAAAAATATCTTTAACTAAATTTATATTATCACAAAATCTTAACCTAATTTATTTAGGCTTTATTAATAGGTATTAAAAAAAGATTAATTTTCCTTTATACATTATAATTAATAGGTAACCCGATATAATATTTATTATATTTAAATTTATACGATTTAATCTAAGTTTTAATAACGTATATTATAAAATAATAAATCGAATTATATTATTTTTAATTAATACTAAAATGTTAACGTTGTAATTCGGTGGCGAAAATTTATTAAATAATCAAAATTACGGCTTTTTTGTAAATAATATAATTAATAAACAAACTTTTAAATATACGTTATGAAGTTTTAGGAAACGTAATAAAATAACAAACGAATAAAGAAGATATAATAGTTACTTTTATAACCGAAACGGAATTATAATTTTTTATATAAGTTATAAAGAAAATGTTTTTAAATTTCGATTAATTAAAGAATTATAAATTTGTTTAAATATAAGATTATTAAATATATAATATAATAATCAATAAATAATACGATTAATTAACGCCGACGTCGATTTATTAAAGATAAAAATATATTATATCAATATATATAATTATTAATTATAAAAAGTAACTAAAACGAATGTAATTAAATATATTATAAGCCTATAAGTACTAAATTAATTAATAAATTAATTAAAACTTTATTACGAAAAGCTTTTTAAAATTTTAAAAAGTAATTAAAATTAATAAATATTATAAAAGCTTTAAACTAACGGAAATCTTTTTTTTAAAAAAGTTGTAAATAAATAAATAATTTAATAAATGGATTAAATGTTTTAAAAAAAGTAAATTAAATAATTATAATATTAAAAAGTAATAAAATATAAGAATTAACGTTATAAATACTTTAAAGCGTTAAAAAGATATATTAATTAGTTAAGAAATGCGTAACGTACCTTATAAACGGAAAGATTATCTACTAATCGGCATATAGACGTTCCGTAACTAAACTACTTAAAAGCTGAACGTGTCCTATAGCACACGCAGTTAGCCTAATACAACAATATAATTGATGTCCTCTATATCTGACAAAATCCTGCGCTCTAGAAGTACCTATAAGAGTTAAACGTATCGACTAAATCTTATTAAGAAATTTTCTACAAAAATAATAAAACCTTAAAAATAAGGTCTGATGGTACGGTACAGAATATTAAGCGCAATAATAACATTTCTATATAAATTTTAAAAAGTTTATTTAAAAAATTTATAAATATAATAACGATAAAATATTAAATAAAATAAAAGAAAATGTTATTATATATAACTTTAAAAAGAGTTTTTACTTATATATATAATTGTTTAAATAAAATTAATTTAATAAAAGTACTAAAAAATAAATTAAAACTTTTATTAAAAGTAAACCTTTTGTTTAAAACGTTTTTTTAGTTGCGATATAATAATTATAATCCATACGAGTAATAAAATAATTAAACGGGCCTTTTTTATATTGAATTACCTATAAAAAGTTTATAATAAAGTGTTATATATAATAATTACGTTATCGTAATTAAAAGGCCGTTCCGAAATTTAATTAACTTTAAATTCTTTTTATAATTATAACATAATAATTATTACGTATATTATTTTAAAATAAGCTTTTTAAAAGTAATTTAATTAAAAATTTATTTAATTATTTTTTAGCCGTACAAGTTATAATTATTACGTCGTAATTATAAAGCGTTCCGAACCTAGTTAACCTTAACTTTTTTAAGCTTACGACGTAATAATAACAGCTCGTACGGCCGAAAAATTATTATACGAATTTCTTTTTATATAGAATATACTAAAAAAGTTTGGTATATAATAATGCGACCGATAATTATATTATCGCAATTATTAAAACGTTTCGGATTTAATAAACTTTAACTTTTTCGTAATTATAACATAATAACCATAATTCGTATAACCGAAATAATTATTATACGGACTTTTTTTATATAAAATATATTAAAGAAATCCGGTATATAATAATAAAACTGATGGCTATATTGTTACAGCTATAAGGGCGTTACGATCGCTCATTTCTTAAACCTAAACTTGGCTATATTAATTATAATTACTATCGAAAAAAATTGAAACCTTTTTTATATATATATTAGCTGTTATTTAATGCGTATATAAAGTTAATACACTTATCGGATTTAATTTAAGTACGTAATAAGTTTTATTTATTTAAATTTTTAAATTTTTAAAAAATATTAGAAAAATGTTAATAATTTTGGTAGCGATACGGAAAACGAGATATATTTTTTATAATTGACACTTAGACCTCGCTAATTGGTTACGGGGGTTTGGGATTTGATTGGTTAATTTTTAGCCTTGTGGAGCGGTACGTGAATAACTTTGAAAAAGAGCCAGCGAGGCCTGAGCTAGCTGAGGCAACACCTCCCCTGGGCTGTCTGGGGGTTTGGGATGTCTGCCCCTCATCTGTTGTTTAATCTTTCGCATAATTTAAACCACGGCTTAGCTAACTGTCTTTAAAGATAGTACGAAGGTGAAAACTCTGGGACATGGCGTGGTTTAGATGCAGTCAACACCTGGTGAATATAATTTACTGATGGTATCTTCTTTGTTCGACCCTTTGGTTTCCCCAAGAATCGTATTTCCTACTTTATCCTCCTCCGCAGCGGTGATATGAGTTATGATCTCACAGGAGAACGTCTTACTTCGAAACCCCGAACTCGAATTTCAAGAATATGGCTGGCGCAAAGCTTCCCACGCCAGAAGAAACGGCTTGGCAGCTCGCACACCCGGAGGACAGCCTAACCAGAAGCCTCATCGCGGCGTCTTTTATATGCGCATCACTTGCCACCATTTTCGTCGCCTTGCGTATCTGGTCTAAGAGACTGCTCCATGGCCGCTTTCGGCTCGAAGTTGCCGACTGGCTTTGCGTAGCTGCTTGGGTATGGTACCATGACCGTGCTTTCCCTGTCATCTCTAACATATACTTTCATTCTTCTAGGTCCTCTTTATCCCGCTGGAGGTAGCACAGTACTTGGCTACGCAGTATGGGCTTGGGAGGCACGTCGTCTTTGTGACCAACCCACGCAAGCTCCAGATTGTTAGTAGCCTACATGATCTCTGCCTTCTTACCCTATTCTGCCGCGTCTCGCCCACCACTCCGCGCATGTGTCGAAAACATCGTGGCTGACGTCCAACTCTTCCCATTGAACAGCTGCTGCTGATATCCGTGAACTGTTACGCCGTGGTCCTGGCCTTACTTAAACTCAGTGTCCTCAGTTTGTATAGGACGCTTTTCAAGCAGGCAGTGTGGTTCTACCGCACAACATGGGCCGTGTGTTTTGTAGTGGTCTCACTAGGCGTCTGGGTCGTACTAGCAAGTGATTTGCAGTGCGTCCCGATCAAGGCGACATGGGACCCCTTTGTTCAGGCGACGTGCATCAACTACGGCTTGTCAGGGCTCCTAGCCTACATTGTCAACATCGTCACCGACCTGGTCATTCTATCAATGCCTGTACCATTGGTCCTGAATCTCAATGTCTCGCTCCAGAGAAAGCGTCTGTTAATTTTTACATTTGCTATGGGTGGAAGGTAAGTCCTATTGCTCTGCTCTGTCATTCTAGAACAGAGATTTATGTTCGAATATAGTATTTCCCATGGATGCTAACATTCTGCAGCGCATGCATAGCGAGCTTGATTCAGTTAAAATACATAACCAACCTCGGAAGCACCGCAGATCCGAGTTGTAAGTTGCAGCCCAGTCTCGCTTCCGTGATCCTCTACTAAGTAATCATCTCTTCGGTTCTGTCTTGTAGGGGATCATGCACCTATTGGGATCGTGTCTTCCGTCGAGATTATGGTGGGATTCCTTGCTGTCTCGACTGCAACATACCGGCCCATCTATCAATACCTCGTCAAGGGCCAGAAGGGGTCGACTGGGTCTGCCAGATCTCGGGAGACCGACCACGCCGCCGTCGATGACAGCCCATACAAGGCCCCCACGAAGAGTAGCCATAGCCCACACGTCACCGTGGAGAATCGTCTCCTCACTGAGAACTCGTCGAATCCCACGCAGGTTCCGCATCGCGGAATCACAGTTACCGATCGCATCGAGCTCGTGAGGCACGTTAACAGAAGTGGCTCTTGGGTGAGATTGATTGATCCACACGATGACCCGGTGCGTGCCGACGGTTGACGGCCTATAATAATTAATAACTTGGCCGATAGCGAAACCTTCTCTTAGAATATTTGAGGTGTAGTTTAGCTTTTACGAATGGAGCATTGCTTGTGATTGTAGTTGAAGCAATTGCGATGAGTTTATAAAAATAAAAAAAAACATCGTGGGTCAAATTGTAACTATCCCCTCTAGACATAGAATCTGTATTCTTGCAACAAAGGACGCCTTGTCAAACATCTGTGATAACCCCCTGTAACGGAAAATGTGGTGCTCTGTGGCAATCCACGTGAACAACAGCGTTCAGAGGTCGAAGCAACTCCACCGAAGTCCACGGATTATACAGTAAATTGCGCAATTGCCAAGCCCACTTTACCTATTTAGCCCATTTTAAAATGAACGTTTATCTATTTAAAGCTTTCGTAACTGGATATCGTATTTATAATAAGTAATTTTTATAGCGGTATAAATTCCGTTATTAATAAAACCGTATTATATAAGTAATAACATTAATAAATAATTATTTATACTATTATATAAAATGTTTTATTTGTTCGAAAATATATAATATTTCAAATTAATATTTTTTTTGTCGGCAAATTTGTGTTGCAATTCAGTCTAGGTTGCAGTCTAAGTCTACTCATTTGCAACTGGGGTTGAGAGCAGCCAGATATAGCTTCAGCTCCTTTGTCCTTGCAATCCTAGGCCTACAAATTAAAGCCCTTTGGTTCCTTTCAACGTCCTTTCAACAAATCACTACAACTGCCGACATTTTTTCATAATTTTAAATTCGTTTATCGTTTAATAATAAAAATAATGTAATTAAAACTTTTCAAATTTTTATAATTCTAATTATATATTTTTAAAATATATATTCTATAACGTCCTATATAAATACTCCAGACGTACAAGTATTCCGGACGGTTTTTAGTATTTCGTAACAACAAATCTAAATAACTTAATAATAATATATTGTATTAATTTAAATTAATCGAATTCTTTTTCGCTAAATGTTTTTATAACTTTTATATAAATACGCGTATTATATCCGGGCTTGTTATAAACGGTGTATTTCCGTTTCTTCGTTTTAACCTTTTTACGATAACTTTTTTTAATTGTTATTAACTATATTTTTTTACCAGCCCTTTTTTTTTCGGCTGAAAGGCTTATCCCTTTTATATAATAAATGTTTCGTTTTTTTTGTAAAAAAAAAGTTTATTTTTAGTTTTACAACGTTTGCTTCAAATATAATTCGTTTCGTAGAATTAAACGTTTTCTTTTCGGAAAAAAGCAACTTTGTATAATAATAATATATAACTTTTTATTATAAAATTAACCGCTTTAAATATTTTTATTAATGAATTACTTTAATAATATCTAATTTTTTTTTATAAATATCGTCTATATTTTATTATTTTACAGATACTTTTAAGGATTTTTGCGGAAGGTAAAATAAAACTGCCGGAAGTTAGGGGGAAAACGGTCGATATAGGCATAACTAAAAAACTTTTTAATTCGAAAAAATCTGTATTAAAATTAAATAAAATAAAGTTAATTTCTACGAATCCAATTTTAATATTATCGGACGTTATAGTAGCTTAGAACGCGTTATAAAAGCCGGCGAGCAATTCTTTTTAATAATATAAATAAAATAATGTCGTATTAAGTTTTCGATATATCGTAAATAAACGTATTGTAAAAAATAAAAGAATAAAAAGAAATTAAAATTTAAAGAATTTATTAAAAGATTAAAGCCAATACGAAAATATGCAGTTATATAAAGCTTAATAATATTATTATTAACGTAATATTTTATAAATTTCATTAAATAATAATTTTCGTAATCGTCGAAAATAAGAAAACGTTTCGAACTTTATATATACGGCCGAATATATTTATTATTTAGTTATTATTATTTAATACAATTTCTTAATCAGCTAATTATAATAAATTATTGCGGTATTAAGATTTTAAAAACAGAATTTGTTATAATAATAAATAACTGTATAATTTAACCTGAAAGATTAATAACTTAAATAATTATAATTTAATTTTTATTTTTTTTCATTATTTTCATTTAAATCTTCTACGGTTTTTAGCATGAATAATTATTATATCCGTAATTATAAAAAGCTTTTTTAAAAATTTAATTTCGTTAAAATTATAAATATACTTTTTCTTATAATACCGTATTTTGCAATTATAAACCGAATAAATTCGAATTATTAACGAAATACTTCGAGATTTTTTAAAAAAATCGGTTAATAATGGATTTCCCGATTTAAACGCGTTTAAAACTTTTTTTGTTATTTAATAAACTTCGACGCTAAGTTAATTCCGACGGGTTTTATAACGCGTTAAATAAGTAATATATTAATTATATCTTTAATGTATTAAAGCCGGATAAAAAACGTTTACGTATTAAGGTTAAAATTTCGATTAATAATGAATTTTTTTCGGCTAACGTTAATTTTTGCGATTTAAGTATATAGTTATTATAAAAAGATATACCGGTATATCGTGTTACGGCCAGCGAAATATAATATGATAGCTAGTTTATTGGCGTTATAAACGAAATTTCTAAGCTGAAGAAAAGAAGAAAGGAAAGGTAAAGTTGCAAAGTGCGTAAAGATTTATAAATGTCCTTATTTTCTGTGTAGCAGGTAGTTAGTTCGTGTAGCAGTTGTTAACTTTACGTAACGGTTGCTAGCTTTACGGTTTGACTTTGGTGGCTGCCGTTATATTACCCTTTTTTAAGAATTTATATACGATTAAAAAAAATATACGAGTTTTTGTTAGTTATAAGTGCCGTTTTTTTCTTATTAATTTGGTTTTTATTTTTGCGGCCTTATTGTTATTAGGGTGGTTTTTGTTAATTTCGTCGGCCGTTATTACGCGTATTTATTTTTATAAACGGGCCGGTAATTTAGATATTTTAAAATATTCCGTATAAAACCGTTTTATTACGATTAATACGTTTTTAAAGTTAATTACGGAATATTATATTTTGTTAAAATCGTAATTCTTTTATTTAACTTAATATTATAACTTTTTATAATATTTATTAAATTTTAATTATTCGATTTATTTTATTTCGAATTTTGGTTTACCGTTAATTTTTTTAAATAACGGTAATATTTAAGTTTATTAAGGTAACGGGTTATCGTCGGCTTTACGTAACCGATCGGTATAAAATAAATTAATTATTTTATAATTCGGTAATAAATTAAAAACGAAATTATATTTGCGTTTTTTTATAATTTTAAAAAGTTTTATTTATTATAAATTTAAGTAAATAATTGATATTTATATCGTAAAATCTTTTTTACGGAAAAAAACTTTATCGCCGACTTTAAAGTTAATTAAACGATATCTTTTATTAATTTATACTTTTTAACGTTTTTATATTTTTAATGTAATTCTTTTCGTAAATATTTAAACGTTTTTAATTTATTTAATAATTATTAATATTTATTAAATTAAATTAATTTTTATTTTTATTATATTTAAGTTTAACCATAATAACTTCCGGATATTTTTACTTAATATAACTTTTAATAAAGTTATATTAATTAACGAATATTATAATAAATTATATGCGAAATTTAATACTGGTATAT
Source organism: Monosporascus sp. CRB-9-2 (assembly GCA_004155915.1). Taxonomy (NCBI): domain Eukaryota; kingdom Fungi; phylum Ascomycota; class Sordariomycetes; order Xylariales; genus Monosporascus; species Monosporascus sp. CRB-9-2. The sequence goes on along the minus strand of QJOA01000028.1, from coordinate 31,744 downwards.
ATACGTTTTAATTATTTTAATATTTATTAATATAAAAACGTAAACATTAATTTAATTTTTGGTTTATAAATTTGATAATTTTTTAAATTTGTAAATATAAGGCGTTTTTGTAACGATATTTTATATCGGTAAGTTCGTTTAATTTAATTAAAAATTAAAAAATAAATTATTTTATATTATCGTTAATTTAAATAATAAATATTTTAAAAAAATAATATAAATATCGATAATATCGGTTAATTAAGGTTTCGGCGGTATTAATTTTTTTATTTAATAAAATTATTATAATTTTATTAAATTTATTAATAAACGTTTATATATAATTATAATTATAACGGTTTTTTAATATATTTTTTCTGTTAACGACGACGTAATCCCAAGTATTATTGGGAATAAGGAAAAGGTAAAAAAATTCCGGGTTTTTATTTTAAAACGTTTTATTCCGACGGTATTCGTAATAATTGCGAATATATTATCGGATATTTTATTTAAATTAAGGTTAAATATATTTCTGTATTAATATTTTAATTATTTTATTTTGGTTAAAATACGTAAATATTTTAAGTACGCAAATTTTACGGATAAATATGGTACGGAAAAAAATACGACCGTTAATTATTTTCTCGGGTATTATTAATTTATTAATTTTTTTGCTTAAATTTTATATTTTGTTTTTATAACGGATAAAATTAATTAGGTTAATATTTTATAAAATGTTTTCGATTCGTATTTTAATCGGCTTTTCGTTAATAATAACGATAAAAAAATTTAGTTATTTTGGCAGAATTAAGGTTTAATATTTATTTTTTATTTTTCGGGTTTTAATTGTAAGTAAATTTACCCTTTTTTGTAATAAAGTATCCGTAACGATATTTTTTTTGCCAAGTTAATATTAAAAAATAATATCAAAATTAAAAAAAAAATCGATTTATTAGATTTGGTACGTAAAAAAAACGCGTTTATTCGTAAAATATAATAAAGTTTAATAATCGGTAATAATAAAAAACTTTTATTTTTAAAATTTAAGGTAATAATATTTAAAAATCTGGATTACCGTAAATAGCTTTCGGTTTTAAATAAAATATACCCTTTTTATTAAGGTTATAATTTTCGAAAAATAATTTACGGATTTTTATTCGTTATTTTTTTATTATTATTAAATAATATTTTTAATTACGTTACGGAATACGTTTATTTTTATTTTAATCGATTAATTAGGTTAAAAAAAGGCCAAAATTAAAATTTCGTAAACGAGCCGTTTTATTTTTTCGAAATCTTTTTTTTATTTAGGTTTTATTACGAAAAGGGCATTTTTTTTAACAAGCGGTTTAATAATTCGGTTATACCGCTTTTATGGTAACAAAATATTTATACGTAATTATAAAATTTTGTAAATAAACGGATTACGATACGGTTATTAAAATTTTCGAATTTTTATTTTTAAATTGTTTTAATTTTAATTAAGTCGATAAAAATATTTCTATTTATTTTTATAATAATACCGAAATAATCCATTTTTTTAACGTTAAACCGGAACTTTTTAATATTTTTTTAAAAATTAACTTTATATAATTAATAAATAACTGTTTCCCAATATTTTTAATATTTCTTTTAAGGCCGGAATAAATTAATATATCGTCGGCATAAACGTTTACGTAATAATCGAAAAATTTATATAATTAAGTATTAATAAATAATTATTATTAAATAAAATTTATTTTAAATTTAAATAAAAATATTTTTTATTAAAACATTTTTTAACAGGTTTTAAATATTATTAAATATTTCTATTTAATAACGATATAAAATTTATAAAACGTTTAAATAATATCGATTTTAATAAAACGTTTAACGTTTCGATAATTAAATATAATATTATTAAGTAAAAAGATTAAAATAAGGTAATTTTTTAAATATTAATTTTTTAACGGTAATCGATATAAAACCGGCGTTTTAATAAATAAGGTTTTAAAGTAAATAGAATTAAAACGGCATTTTTTCGTATATATAATTCGATAAAATTTATTTTTAATAATTTATTTATTATTTATTTTAACGAAAAATATTAAATAAGCGTTTTATAAATAAAAGGTTTAAAAGCAGGTATCGGCCGGTTAAGTTTCAGGATTACGTTATGGCCAGGTTGGAGGTTTGGGAAGGTATTAACTTTTTTTTTAAAAAAAAAATCCTTTTAAATAAGCAAAAAGTTTTGGTAAAAGTTTTCGGATTCGTTTTACGTATTCCGGATTTTTATTTTCGGGAAAAGGGATTTTTTGGCCGTTATATATCTTCCATTTTTATAAAGCAGCTACCGTTATAACGTTTAACTTTTTATTTTTAAAAGGAATAATTTTTTAAAATAACGAATATTTATTTTATCGTTCCGTACGGGAATTAGTTTTTAATTTATTCGTTAATAAAATAATAATTACGTTATTTTTAACAATTTCTATAACGAAAACGGTTGGTTTAGTATTATATACGTCCGGTATATCTTTTTTGTTTATTATATTTAACTGAATAATAAATACGGGTATTAAGGTAAAATCGTTTTCGAGTTTTTTTTATAAATGTCGAAAAATTTAATATTATTTATCGGCTTTTTTTATAACGCGGTTACGGCGGTAAACGTTTTCTTAAACTTTAAAATCGACGTACCCGTTTAATAAATATCGGGTTAAGAGTTTAATCGCTGGTAAAAACTTAACCAAAATTGGTAAATTATCGGGTTAAATAATATTTTTGTTTTTGCAGTCCAGTAATAAGTTATTTTTTTTTATTTAATCGAAACCGATAAAAATATCGTATTTAATATTTATAATTTGAAAAATTTAATCGGAAAAACGTTATCCGTTAATTTCGAATGTTATAATTATTTAAGCTTTTATTTAGCCGGCGGGTTGCTTCCGGTAATTTTGTAATTAAATTAATTTTTTTAACCGGATAATATGAATTTATAATCGTTTTTTTGCTTACTTAACGAAAAAAAGGTTAACAAAAAATCGGGTTTATATTCCGGTATTATAAAAAGCGGCAGTACGTAAATTAATTTTATTTACTTAAATTTACGTAATTTTAATAAAAATTTTATATTTTTTTAAAATTATTTATTTCCGTTATTATTAATATAAAAGAATTATCGAGAAATTTTCTGACGGTTTTACTTTTTTTCCGATTTGTCGGAACTAAACAAATTTTTTATTATCTTTACCGCAGTAACCTTTTTTTATTAAGGTAATTATTAGCCTTATATTCCGTTTTATCATAATTAAAACATATACTAATTTTTTAATAAACTTTTTTTTTTAATTTCCGATAAAGGTTTATCAGTATTATATAAAATTTTCGATTTGCCGGAATTATTATTCGAATAAGATTTTTTGTTTTTATTTTTCGGTTTATCAGGGTTATATGGTCGGGGCTTACGTTTTTACTGGCGCTTTTTATAAACAAGCTAATTGCTGTAAACGGTTATAACGATACGGTTATAAAACTTTTCGTAAATAACATCAAAATTACGGCTATTTTTAAAAAGGCGTAGGTTTAGGTTTAGGGAAATATGTTCCTATAAAACTTGCTTTTATTCGTTCGTAATAATTTTGGCTTTTTAAGCGAAAGCGTTAAACTTAAAGATAAAATCGTAAATATTTTAATTTTTACCGGGCTTAAAAATAAAGATACGAAAGGGTTTTTTGGCAGCGGAAACTTAATTCGAATCGTAATACGATAATTCCAGTATCTGGATTATTTCGGTTACGTAAAAAAAAGGTTACGTAATTAATCGGTAACGAATTTTAATGGCTTATTTAATTTTTCCTTTTAAAAGGTTTATTAAGTAAACTATACGGGTTTTTTCGTTTCGAAAAATCGGTTTATTTACTTTAAATTTATTTACGACTTTACGGATTTAGACGTCAAATTTAATCTTATTACCATTAAACTTGGTAAGGTCGTTAACGTAGGTTTTTTCCTTTCGGTTATAATTAAAATTTACGTTATCAATTTCCGTAAACTTACGGAAAGCGGGCCATACTATTATATTAATAAAACGAAACGTATTAGTATTACCGAAAGCGTTATTAATTATATTTTTTCGGTAAAGGCAATCGGTATCGTCGGAAAAAATAAGAAAATGATGGCTTTATTTAGTTTAAAAGTAAATAATTTCGTTATGGAATTTTTAAAGTTTTCTTTAAATATCCTGGTTATCGTTAGCTATTTCGTCGATTAGCTGTTTATCGGGGTTGATTTTTGAATAGTTATGGTTTTGATTTTGATGGTTTTAATTTAATAAACCTTTTATCTTTACGGATTCGGTTTCGTTTTGCGGTATATCGTTTTCTGCTGTTTTTTTAAAGTGCTTATCGTTTTTTATATTCTGGTTTGGGTTTTAGAAAAGTATTTCGTTTTTTACATTTTTAATTTTATTTTTAATTAATTTAAATCGTTCTAAACGTTGATAAATTAATAAATAATTTTTCCCAACAAATATTTAGTTTTGATACTAGTTAATTTAGGTTTTAATTTTGGGTCTGGTTTAGGAAGCGTTATTTTTCGTCGTTACGTATCGACGTAAAAAAGGTATAATGCCTTATTTATTAATCGTTAGGCTAGCAAGGAAAAAAATAAGCTTAAAATAATGTTACGGCTAGCGAAATATAGCATGATAACTAATTTATTAGCGCTATAAACGAAGATTTTAAGCTAAAGAAAAGAAGAAAGGAAAGGCAAAGTTGCAAAATACGTAAAAATTTATAAATGTCCTTACTTTCTGTGTGGCAGGTGGCTAGTTCGTGTGGCAGCTGTTAGCCCTACGTGACGGTTGCCAGCCTCACGGTTTGATCCTGGTGGTTGCCGTTATATATCGTTTATTTAAAATAAATTTTGTAATTTTATAATAAAATTAAATATTAAATAATTAAAATTTAACTTTGATTTTTTAACCTAAACGGCTGAATTTATTTTCGCTTTTTTTATAAACCGTTTTACATTATTAATATTAAAAAATAATCAATTAAAATTCGGTAATTAAAAGATGTTAAAACCCGCTTAAAATATTTATACGTTCGGAATATTTATATAGTATGTTATTAATAAATATAAAATCTTTATATTTTATAATAATTTAACATTTTTACAAATATATATTAAGTATAATAAGGAATATAATATTATTATAAGAATTTAATTTAAAACAAGTTTAAGATAATAATTTTTTTATTTTATTAAATTTTAATTACGAAAATATAAATAAATTCGAATATATTAAAATATAAAATATAATAATAAAGTTTTAAATATATAGAGTTGAATAGGTTCAAGCCTTATTTTCCAAGCTGAACCAAATATATAGAAAATTATTATACGATATAATTTGCACGATAAATATTATACCCAATATTTTCGAATACGATAACTAATTAATGGTTTTACGGTTAGGATAGATTAATACCTCGGTCCCATAAAGCCTTATTCTGAAGCCGACTGCTGGGCCCCCGTAAGCACGCAATTTTTCGACTGATGTCGGCGTGGAAGGCTCACAGGCGTGGTTGCTGATAAGCTTCGGCCCTGGTGAACCTTATGCCCGCTGGCTCCACGGTTCGGCAGGGTGAGACAAAAAGTTTTTAAATATAAGGTTTAAAAAGTATAAATTCTAAAGCGGTTTTAAATAAGCTTTTAATTTTCTAAATTAATATATATATATTTTTATATATATAAATAATTATTAATTTAATAATTTATATATTTCTTTATTATTTATTTATTATAAAATATATATAATTTTTATTAATATATAACGTAATAGTTAAATATTTAATTTAAAAACATTTATATTTTTTATAACTTCTTCGATTTATATAATAATAATATACGTTTTATAATAACGTAATTCGTTAATAATTTGTCATTTTAAATAATAAATACATTTCCGTTATTATAATTTTAAAATATAATATTTTAAATTTTAATATTGTTTTTAATAACGTATTATATAAACGAACTGAATATATAAGCGAAACAAATAAATTTTGGCACGTTTTAAGTAGTTAACTTTAATCTTTTATTTTTTTATTATTAATAATATAAAACGGTTTACAAAAGAAATGAAAATAAATTTAACCGTTTAAGCTAAAAAAAGAACGTTAAAATTTAATTATGTAACAGTTAACTTTATATATTAAGTTGCTTAAATTACGTTATATAAATAATGTAACGATAAACGCGCCAAAATTAATACTATTCTTAATTTGCAGAAATTAACGTTAATTTGAAAAAATGGATTATTAACTAAATTCTGAACTTAAATATACGAACGTTTTTTAGCCGGTTTTGATATTAAAGATAAAACGAATTTATTATTTATTTAATACGTTATAATACGTAGCGAGATTAAAAAAGTTTTTAACTTTATTAAAAAAAAATTTAAAACTCGTTTAAATCGAAAAATAGATTATTAACAAATTTTATATAAAAATTTAAAAGTATTTCGTAAATAATTTAAGCTTTCTAAGGTTATAATCGTAAAGTAACATAACGTGCTATATATATAAGCGAGAGATATATATAAGCGACAGACATTTTTAACTATTCTAACTATTTATTTTTAATCGTTTATTTTTTAAAACTAATATTATGGAACGCCTTATAGAAAAAGCGAAAATAAACCTAGTTATTTAGGCTAAAAAAAGAAAGACGAATGCTAGTTATAAAAAATTTAGTTTTATTTATAAAGTTCTATATTTTACTTTAGTATATCTTTTTAAAGGTAAATGTGCCTGAGTTAATATTATTTCTTTTCTTGTAAAAATTAACGCCGACCGAAAAAAAATCGATTGACGACCGAATTTTTAATTTATATATGCGAAGGTTTTTTCCGGTTTTAGTATGTTGAAGATATGGCTAATATATTGCTAATTTAAAGCGTTACGGAACGTATCGGAATTAATTCGGGGTCGAACTTTGTTAAACGGCAAAAAATTTTTAAAATAGGTGTAAATTAAAAAATCGATTATAAACGGATTTTATTCGAAAATTTAAAAATATTTCGTAAATGGTTCGAATTTGCTCGGGTTATAATCGTAAAGTACGATATTATAAAAAAGAATATTTATAATTTTAATAAAATTAAATTTTAAAAAGAGTTTTTTATGATAACGGATATAATAATTACTAATGCCGAAAAACGTGGAAAGTTTAAATAAGCGTAATAAAGAAATAAAAAATAAATTATAATTATTAAAGTTGTTAATTTTCAAGGTTAAGTTATGCCGTTATTTATTATTATAAGGGGAGAAATTATTTTAAATTTTAATATTGCGATAATATATTATTAATAACGGATCAAAAAAGTATATTAAATAATAATAATTAGACAATACATAAATTAAGTTTTAAATAAATTTAATATTTTAATAAATATATTTAAACGCGTACGAAAATTTCGAAACGATTCTTTACTTTTAACGGTTACGAAAATTATTATTCGATAAAATTCGAAAAATATTACGTTAATAATAATATTATTATAGTTTATATAGTCGCTTTTTTTGTATTATTTTTAATCTTTTTATATATTTTAATTTTCTTTTAAAATACGCGTTTATTTGCGGTGTATCGGGAGTTTAGTGTAGCGTTATTATATCTATATTATTAAAAACGATTTTTTGCCGACTTTTATAACGCGTTTTAAATTGTTATAACGTCCGATAACATTATATATTAATTTACGAAAGTTAGGTTTATTTTATTCAATTTTAATAACGTTTTTTCCGAATTAAAAGTTTTTTTTAGTTGTGCTTATGCCGACCGTTTTTCCGTTAATTTCCGCCGGTTTTATTTTACCTTTTATAAAGACCTTTAAAAATATACGTAAAGTAATAAAATAAGGACGATATTTATAAAAAAAGATTAAAAATTATTTGGGTAATTCGTTAATACAAATATTCTAATCGGTTAATTTTATAATAAAAGGTTTATATATTGTTATTATAAAGCGGCTTTTCTTAGGGAAGAAAATGTTTAATTACGCAAAACGAATTATACTTTAAGCAAACGTCGTAAAATCAAAAATAAACGTCTTTAGTAAAAAAAAATATTTATTATATAAGAAGGATAATTTTTGTTAATCCAAAGAGAAGAGTGAGGTAGAAAAATAGAGTAAATAGTAGTTAAAAAGGATTATCTTAAAAAAATTAAAACGAAGGAATAGAAAGGTGGTCTTTACGGTAAGCCCGGATATAATGCGTGTATTTATAAAAAAATTATAAATATATTTAGCTAAAAAGAATCCGATTAATTTAAATTAATGCGATATATTATTGTTAAGTTATTTGAATTTGTTGTTACGGAATGGCAAAAAGCGACTTGCCTATATATGTCTCTTGTTATATCCTTAATACGTTTTTAACGTTTAATTAATATTTTCCGTTTATTCGTTTATTTGCGGTTTAATTCCGTTAAATAATTCAAAATTTAAATGAAATTAAGTTACTAATTTTTCCCAACATTTTAAAATAAAAGTTATGCTTTTAATTAATATAATTGCCGTTAAAAGTTCGTAAATATTTAAAATATATTTAAAAAGAATATATATAAATTATTTTATAGTGGTATTTTATTTACAAAATAAAAATAAAAAGACTTCGTAAATCGATTAATGATCACGAAAATGCTATCGTAATATAAGTTTATAATTAGATTTTATAATATAAAAAGTTTAATAATAAAATGAAATATAAGAAAATTTTATAATTATTTTATAATTAATAATAATTATAATTTTCCGTAAAGTTTATATCGTCGTATTTCTATTTTGGCGTAAATAGTATATTATTATATTATTTTTTTATACGATTAATTTTATTTTAAAAAAGTAAAATATTCGTTATCAACGTTTCAAAATTTTATAGATTTTTAAGTATTTATATATTTAATATTTATATATATTTCGTATTAGATTTTTTGTAAAGTTTTTCAGGTACTGAAATTATATTTATTCGTTATTTTTCGGGTGAATTATTATTATATTATTATATATGTCAGTATATAAATTAAAATTCCTTTTATAGTAACAATTTGTTATTATTATAAATATTTTTTTAATAATATATAGAAAAGAATCTATTATATTTTAACCTTACTTTTTTTAAATTAGGTTGTTTGTTAAATATATTTATTCTATTAGTTTTTTTAACTCTTTACCAAAAATAATAACGGAATCGAATTTAAAAAAAGATTTATATAACGTAATTATTTTTCGATTAGTTTTCGGATTAAGAAAAATATATAATATTTTTATATTCGTATATATTTTAATTTGGTATATATTATTTTTAAAATAATATTTAAAATATTTTAAAATCGTTAATAATAATAAAAATTTTTCATCGTATATAAAATAATTTAGCTCGGTTTTATATAGCTTATAAAAATAAAAAGTTATAAGTAAAAATTTTTTTAATAGTTTTAATATTTAATTATTATTATTAATGCGGAACTTAAAATGTCCGTTTTAAACTTAATTAATTACTTTAAATCGTACATAATTAGTATTAGTTTATTAACTAAGGCGTCCTGAATTTGTTAAATAAACTTTTTTTAAATATCTTCTCGAACTATTTTTTTTAATAAGTTTTATTAATAATATAATTATTTTATTAAAATTGCGTAGAAGTCTTTTATAATAATTCATGAATTTAAAAGATATTTCTATTTCTTTAACGTTAAGAAGTTATATGTGTTTTGTAATTATTATAAAACTTTTTAATTTATTTTAGTGTATTTTAAAAATATTAATATATTTTAAATATTTTACTTTTTATATATAAAAAACTCTTTTTTCGCTGTTAATTAAAATATTAACGTTTTATAACGTTTTTAAGATTTTATAAATATATTTTATATATTTCTTTTTATTTTCAAATAAATTCACATGGTATAGAGGTAAATATAACGAAAAAGTTAAAATATGTTCGTAATATATATTTAATTATTAGGTAAAAAGTTATCGGTAAGTTTATAAATTTAAAAGGTATAATAAGGTATTCGAAAAATCCGCATCCAGTTTTAAAAGTTATTTGTTATTCGTTATTTAATTTAATCCGTATTTAATAATAATTTTTTTAAGTTTAAAAATGTAAATTATTTTATTTCGGTAATTAATAATGATAAAAAACTTATTTTAACAGTAATATTGTTAATTTATTTAAAATCGATAACAAATTATAATTCTTAATTTTTTTTTTATAAAAAATATTAAATAATTTGGTAATTTTTTAAAACGTTATATAAAATATTTTTTAATTTATTTTTAAAATAATTACTTAATATTCTTAATTTTATAGAGTTCAAATTATAAAGACGGCAAAAACTAATCTTTTTGGCATTTTTTAAAATTATTTTATACTTTTAATAATTATAAGGTAATAATTTTATTTTAAAATAATCGCTTATCTTTATAAGATTTTAATAATATTTTAAGTTTTAATAATAAATTCTTATTTCTTTCTCGAAATTATATTTTTAAATTTGTAGTAATATGTCGTATTTCTTTGGTCAGTTTTTTATTTATTACTTATTTTATCTCTTTAAATAATAAAACTTTTATCGTATTTTTATCTTTGTATTTCTTAATTTTATTAAACGAATATTATAATCTTCTATTATTTACATTATACGTATTAATAAAATAAAACAACATTTAGTTAATTAATTTTTTAATTAATAATTAAATCATATCATAATTTTTTATTAAAATAATATCGAAATTAATATATATTTTCTTTTCGTCGAAATTTCTAAAATAATTAATTTTATACTTAACCCATCCGTTATCGAAATTAAATACTTAACTCCTGGCTTTTTTAATTTTGTAAGAACCTTCTCTGTTTTCGTTAAAATAATTATAACTTATTTATCATTTTTAAAACGATATAATCGTTTTATATAATTCCGTAATTTACTATTACGGTATATTTGGTTTTCTTCGTAGTTTATACTTATATTTTAATTAATTTTATTTTGCCGCTTTTATTACGTATAAAGGCTTTTTAAAATATTATTATTTACTTTTATTTTTCTTATTAACGTAAACTTTCTTCATAAATTGCATTAATCTTTTAAATTATTTTCGAATTTAGTAATTTATTTTAAAAGTTATTTATTTAACTTTTGTAATTATTATAAATATTTATTTTATCGACATAATATAATTTTTAAATAAACAATTTACTTTTAGAAAATGCTTTTAATAATGTATATTATTTTAAAATTTCGTTTTTATAAATAAATAAATAATTGAATTTCTTTTTAAACAACCTATCGCTTTATTAAGTTTTCGATAAACGTTAATTAAAATTGTAAATCCGTTATTGTTTTTTTGGCAATATTCTTTTATTATTTTTAGAATTCGCTTTTTTTACATTTAATAATAATATTAATTATAGTAGCTAAAAGGGGTTGTTATAAGGCAACTTCTTTTTTAGCTAACCTTTAAATATTATTAATTAATCGATTTTGTTTTAAGTTCTTATATCTCCTAAGTATCGATAGTACTTAATTATTAAAATTAAAGCTTTATTATTATATTCGTATAATTCGTCATGTGCTATATGTTTTATAATTTTCATACGTCCCGTATTAAAGTTATTTATGTTTAACGGTATAAAATTTTCGTTTTATTTTCGGTATTTTGTTATTTAAACGTTAAAGATTATTTAATCGTTTTTTGTTTATTATCGTCATAATTAAATAAATAAATTATAAATTTTTTTTAAATTTTCTTTCTCTTTTATATTTTTAAAGTTATTTTATAACGATTAATTTAAGAAAAATAATGTTTTCAATTATTATTTGAAAATTTTTTTTTTTAACTTTTCTTAAATTTATCCTATTTTTCAAAAAAAAGTTATAATTATTTCCGATACACATTATATTAAATAGTTTTTTGTTATTATTTCTTTTACTATGAGTTTCCCGAAACTAAAACTTAATCCCTATAATTACCATTAATCTTTATATTATCGTATAATATATCCTTATTTTCCGCCATTATAATAAATAATTTTTAACTTTATAAGTTTTAAATATATTCCATAAATAATTCAAAATAAATCAGAATTTCTTTTTAATTAATTTCAAAATATTTTAATTTCGAAATAAATCTTTTTTTGACGTTTTTTAAATTATCGGGTATTAATTTCTATAACCTTAATAATATCCTTATTAAAATTTATAATTCGATTTTCCTGAATTAATTCGTTTTTAACTTTTTTTTTAAACTTCTTATAAAATATATTAATTATAATATTATTTTCGTCGTGGCCGTACCCGGCCTTCACGGTTAAACCTTTAAATATTATAATATATTTACTACTTGATCCTTTTTATCGTAATTAAAAAGATTTTAAGTTACGTTTCGTTTTTCGTCCCCATTAATAGAGTTATTTTAAAATCTATCTTCGAAATTAATATAATTTTCGAAAGTTTCCTTAATAATTCTTTTTATCGAATTTTTTAATTTTTAAATATTTTCGCATAATAAGTTCTAATTAATTCGTAACATTTTTAATAAAATAAGTTACTATTGCAAAAGCTCGATTCGGCAAATTTTCGTATTTTAAAAATCGAAAATACGTTTTAATTAAAGTAAAAAGTATTTCAACGTTTTTTTAATATGAAAGATAAGCTTTTTAACTTTAATTTTAATAATTATTATAATTAATAGCTTAATTTTAAATTAACTTTTAAATCATTTAATTTTATTTTCAAATCGGGTAATTTGTGCTTAAAATAATTAAATCATATTATTTTCAATATTATATAAAATTTAATAATATTATTAAATAAAAACTTATAACGTATAACGGCTATAAGTTTAAGTAATTATAAAATTTAAATATACGATTTATATTAATAATAATATCGTAAAATTTAAAATAATAAAATACGAATTATATTTAATAATATAAACAAATTATAAATAATTTAAATAATTAAAATATTTGATAAATTAATATAATTTAAACTATAAAAATAATAAATATATATTTAGTGATTTTAAATCGAAATATTTAAATGAGCTCGATTCTTTTATAATAATTAAGTCTCGTTAAACCCGTCGAGCCCGTCGAGCCACCTCCTTTATTCGACTAATTCGAAACGCCAAGCTCCATTTACTTCACTAAACTCTTCGAACCGATTACGTAAATTAAAACCCTTTATCGGAGATGTCTACACATCCTCCGACCGTCTGACAATGGGCCAAGGCCTTAGATTATAACATTAAAGTTATCGAAAGCTATATTTTATTTAATTTTTTAAACTTTATATTTAAATTAATAACGGCTATAAGTAAAAATAATATGATATAGAAAATAAAGTTATGAAAATATCTTAATTTGTAAAGCAAAGAGGATATTAGATATATAGAAATAAAACGGGGTTATTTAATACTTACTTAAAAAAATTACTTAAATGTCGAAAATATTTAAAAACTTATAATAAAAGAATTTTACGTTTAAAGTTTTTTTAGAAAAACTTTTATTAATAACACCAAAACCGTTAAAGTTAAAAGTATTTTAATTTATATTATGTAATACCGTTTAAATAGTTCTTAAAATTCTACGTTTATTAGCTACCTAGATAAATTAAATAACTTACGCGTTCTATATAACCGTTTTAAATTTTAACATTTTTAATTTATTTAATAATTAAATTTATAATTCATTATTTTATTAGATTTAAAATGAAAGAATTCTCGTTAATAACGTAACTGCAATAAACAAATTATGAATTCATTTATAGCTGTAAAAATTTCGATAATTTCTTTTTATAATTAAAAAAAAAGTTTTTCGGCAAAATTCTGTTTACATTATAAATTTCCTTTTTTCTCGGAGTACCACGTAAGGAACCATTAGGAATACCCGATTTATTGTGTTTTTGTTTTTTAAAAAAAGCAGTTTTGGCCACGTATTACGTTTTTTATTATACTATATCTTTCTTTATATTTAAAAAAAATAAAATAAAGCATGACGTCGAAATTAAAAGTTTTACTCCGAAAAATAAGATTTCTACGTTTTCTTTTTTAATCGCAAGATTTATAAAACTTTCGTTAAATAATACTGTTAAGTATAACGAATAAAATAATAAAATAAAATAAAAATTATTGTTCAATAGATATAATAAATAAATTAACTTTTAGAATTAAAGTTTTTAAAAAAAGAAATCGTATTATAACTAAAAAGGTTAAGGCGTTGATAAATGGTCGGAAAAAGTAAAAAATATTTCCGATATAAACCTCGGATTACGTAATATAAATCCTGATAAATGTAACGAATTTAAAGAGATCCAAACAATTAAAAAGTATAAATTCGAAAAAATCTTCCGGATTTATAAGGATTTAATTTACTTATACGGTATGGAACCGAATGAATTTAACCGATTTAAACGTATTATAGTTAAAATATATTCGTGTATTATTTTTTATAATTCAACAAGTATTACCTTGTAATTAATAATTAATTACCTAGGTTATTACGGTTATCTATTATTATCAAACGTAACTATTACCTTATTACTTAAATTCCTACGATATCAATGCTAACCTACACCGTATAACTAAGTTTAATAATTGGTTAAGCTTTTAGCCTTTACACGTTATATCTTTTTTAGAATTTCTTGAAAATATCCGTTTATTTTTTAATTTGAAAACTTTTTTTCCGTAAAATTTTTTTTTTTAATTTAGTTCTTAAATAAAAGTGTAATAATCGGATAATGATTAATTACGATATGTAATTTATAATTAATAGATACCTTTAAAGTTGTTTAATTAAAAGGTTTACTTTTTTTAAGTATTCGAAAATAAAGGAATTAAAAAGCAGTAATTATAACTAGGAAATTAATTTATTAATAAAAATAAATAAGTCGTTTATTTATAATTTAAAAATCTTAACGTTAAATTTTAATAAAAACTATTATTCCTTTATACTAAATTAAAGTAACGATAAAGTACATGCGAAACGTTTTTAAAAAAAATATATATTTTATATTATCCGAAAAAACGGAAAGACCTTATACAATAAAAAGGCCGGCTTATTAATATAACAGTTAATATATAAAACGTATTCGAAAGTTAATATAAAAACTAAGGTTTAATGCTTATATAAATTAAATATCTTGAAATTTTATATATTAAATTTTCTTTTTTAAATTTTCCAGCCGTAATTACTTGACGCCTAAGGACGTGTTAGCAGTTGGTGCTTTTAGGTGTTGCCGGCTGCTGGGCTTTGTTAGGGCTAGGTAGTAGAATGCTGCCTGGGACAGCCCTTATTTACCGATGATCTTTCGTTACCTAATCGTACATACAAGGGCGATTACCCACGGACCAGATTCGTTCTTTTTTAAAACTTAAAGAACCAATACATAAAGAGCTGCGTTAGATTCCTGCATTAGATTACTGCGGCTGCTGACAAAACTCTTAATTGCTAGATATAAGGGACATTCGTTATGTTGTGTTAAGTGACTAGTTGTTAACGCTTTAAATCGCGCACTGCACTTTAATGTAGTCTAGTCCCGGTACGTACATGTTCCGATCAAAGAGAGCCTTTCCGTATATCGAGTGCATCCGCACCTCCTGCTAGGTAACAGTCCTAATTAACAACGGCAACTTTAAACGCCTAAGAAAAGAATAGGTAACCCGTTTTCTACGGCGTCACTTTAATATCAAAACTTTTAATTTAGCAATTAATGATAAACGTCTAAATAAAGCTTTACCGGTTTTTACGAATGTATTATTCGACTGCTTTGAACTGCTAGCTATCAAGATTATTAAATAGAGTAACAGATATAACGTCGACGAGATCGGAAAAATAAAAGGCATAAGAAAAAGCATTTTAATTCTCGATAAAGGTCTAAAGAAAATCGTAGTTTTAAAAGACGCTTTTAAACGGTAATAAATTCTTATAATCGTCTATATTAACGTTAACAAAAAAGCTCTTTTATTATTTATCATTTTTAATAGCGATAACGTATAATAAAAATAATTTCTTAGTTTCGATAATAAAGCATATAGAAGCTGATACTTTATAAGCTTTAACAACAATAAAACTAACATTATAAATAGCTTAAAATAATTATACGAAATTTTTATTTTTAATATCAAGCCGGCGAATCTTAAAAAATAAAGACGTTGAATTATCGACGACTATAATAACTAAACCACTAAAACCTTTATAGAAATATAAAGTCTTATACTATTTTACCGGATGCACCACCTTATTAAGTAGTTGTTAACAGCTTGTAATAATTTATTCAAATAGCTTAATAATAATATATCGTATTAATTAAAATTAATCGGATCTTTTCTATCAAACATATTAATAATTCTTTTTTACAAGTATACGTACCATGTCCGGACTTACCGCAAACGTTATATCTTCGTGTTCTAGTTTTAACTTTTTTATAGCAATTATTCTTAGCCGGTATTGGTTATAATTTTTGATTATTTCCTTTTTTTGAACTAGAGCAATCTTTTATACAATAAATGTTTTGTTGGTTAAAAACGTTTGGTTTAAGCGTTTAAAAGTTGACTTAAAATATAAAGAGGTTTATATAATCAGGCAATCTTTTCTAAATAAAATTTAAAACAAAACTTTTTATAAAAAGATAATAAGTAACTTTTTAAGTAAAGTTTTAACCGACTTGATTATTTTTATAAACGAACTGTTTTAAAGTTTTTATTTGTTGTTTCATTAATAACGTTATCATTTTATCATTTTATTAATAACTTTAAAAGCTTATACGGGTGGAAAAATAGAATCGCTGTAAAAATATTTAAAAAAAAAATGTAATTTCGAAAGAAACGTTATTAAAACCGCATAAAATAAAGCTAATTTTCGCAAATTTGAATCTAATATTATCGAATGTTACAATATTTTTAAAGATATTATACAGACCGGCAAAAAATACAATACTTATAATATAAATATAATAATGCTATATTAAAATTTACCATATAATAAATAAATACGTTTTTATATAAGTATTTAAAATACCTTAAACATTACAACTAATATAAAAAATAAGCGGAAATATAAAATATAATAATATCGTAATTTAGTAAATTGGGACAGGGCTTATCAAAGTTGTTATATACAGAACATCTTGATCGGTACTTGGGAAGAAGAAGTGGTCGGACGTTATTACTTTGCTATGGAATGCCTTGGTCTGAAAGACTAGATATAACAGTTGTTAGATCAGCAATATATAGACGTCGCCGACCTACTGGCCATAGCCGAGTTGATTGCCGAGGTGCCCAGCGGCGAAGCAGATGGAAATAGCTAGAAGCTATAGCTGACGCAGCATGCAGTAGCATGCAGTAGGATGCAGTGGCAGCTGCAACAGCAGCTGCACCCATTCCTGCTCCCCACTCTACTTCATTAGGTAATATTTTTCGAACTTTATCGAATAATGACTTTCGTAACCGGCGAAAATAAAGAAAATATTTCGAATTTTACATACGCAGCCGAATATATTTATTTAAATATTAAATTTATTTTAAATTTTATTAATTACTTTATTGTCATCGTTTAATATAACTTTTTAATTGGTAAATAATAAATTATTAAAATATTAAAATTTAAAGTAACATTTTTCTTCATAATAATCATAAATAATAGAGTTTATTTAAAAAAATAAAGAATTTGATTAATTATAATTTCTTTTTTATATATTTATTCCGTTTACTTAAATTATTTACATTTTTTAATATTAATAATTATTCTATAAATTATTATTAGAACCTTTTTTTTAGACTCTAAGTTTATCGAAATTATAAAGATTTATTTTTAATAATATCATACTTTATAATAACAATTTAAATAAGTTTTAATTATTTTTAAAATACATTTAAATTTTCGTATAAAGGCTGTTAATAAATAACTTAAAAAAAACTTTTATTAGAAAATAATAAATTACTTTTTATTCGAAAATTTAATTGCTTTAATTATTTTTATAAACCAACCATTTTCATATTTTAAAAAGTCTTTTAATAAATAACGTTATTATTTTATTATATTATTATTTTATTAGTAATTATAAAAGTTTTTACGGACGGAAAAATAAAATCGGCGTTAATAAAGAAAAACGTAAATCTCGTAGATATAATTAAAAAATTTTAACAACGGAAAAAAAGTAATTAAAATTAAAGAAAATAAAATCACTTTCCTAAATTTAAATTTAATATTGTCGAATAGGATAATAATTTTAAACGTATTATGAAAGCCGGCGAGAAAACTAATTTTGGCCATATAAATATAATAACGTTTTAATTAAAATTTAACATATAATAAATAAACATATTTTATAAGAAAATAAAAGAAAATACGTTAAAAAATTAAATCGATATTTAACATTAACGGAAATATAAAACGTAATAATACCGGAATTTATCTAATATTTTTCGAACTTTATTAAATAATAACTTTCGTAACCGTCGAAAATAAAATAAAATTTTAAACTTTACGTAATGAAATGGAGTAGGGAGTAGGAATGGGTGCAGCTGCTGCCGCAGCTGTGGCTGCATACTACTGCAGGACACGTCAGCTACAGCTTCTAACTGTTTCCATCTGCTTCGCCGCTGGGCATCTCGGCAATCAACTCGGCTATGGCCAGTAGGTCGGCGACGTCTATATATTGCTGACCTGACAACCTTTGTATCTAGTCTTCCCAGACCAAGGCATTCCATAGCTAGTAGTAACGTCCGACATTTCTTCTCCTTCCAAGCACCGATCAAGATGTTCTGCGTACAGCAACTTTGATGAGCCCTGTCCCAATTCAGTAAAAATCCGAATATACTTATTTAAGTATTCTATTATTTCGAACATTATTTACTATTTTATTATAATTACCTAATATAATTTGTTAATCGATAAATAATAATTTATTATAAAAGTAAAACTTAAATTAAATCTTTTAAATTATAATAACAATTAATAATAATATCTAATATAGAAAATACATCAGGAAAATAATTATAGTTTATTTTTTTATTTCTTTATTACCTTTACTTAAATTCCTGACCTTTCTCGATAATAATAACTTTTTAATTATTTTCAAAACTTTTTTTAAAAATTAATTTTATTAAAATTATAAATATATATATTTTTACTATATTGTATTTCACGATAATAACTTAATTGGTTCGAATTATTTCCGAATCGTGTTTGTATTTTCGTATAAAGCCTGTTAGTAATCGATTTTTTACTTTAAACGAGTTCAAATCCTTTTCCGCTTAATAAGTTTTAATTTGCCTCACTAAAATCAGGCCCTTTTTTTGAGGTTAGCTGAGCCTACAGCGCAGCTACGTAGCTCAAGGTAGCACGCTAACCCAATTGGAAAATGACTCATAAAAACACTCAAACCTCAAAATTCGGGCCTGATGGCACGGTGTAAAATATTGGGCGCCATATCAGCACTCCTATACAAATTTTCAAGAATCTATCTTGGAAACTTGCAAATATAATAACGATAAAAATATTTAATAAAATAAAAGAAAAACGTATTATATACAGCTTTAAAATCTCCCTAAAAAAGACGTGACCGTATAAACAAAATTGGATAAAATGATAGATTGCTACCTCAATTTCTAGGCTTCGCTAAACCCATTCCCTTTACGGCTCCTATCCACGTCGATTTTTGCCAAGGTTTTAGGCGGTTTTCGTAATCCGGAATAGCCGGGTAAATTATCGTTCGCAATTTTCCTTATATTATTTCAAAATTTAAACTTCAAAGTTTTTAAACTTGTTATTATTTTCTTTTTTTAGTTTCGTTAATAATTTTGTTATAATCGTTATATTTTCCGGCATACATTTTTATAAAGATCAATTACCGTTATTTTCGTAAATTAAATCGTATCCGAAAATTAAAAGTTAAAATCGATTATTTTGGGAAAGATTTTTTAGATCGATAATAATGTCGATAATTTTAGCTCGTCCGGTAATTTTTTAGTAATTTTATACCGTTAATAAAACGGTTTTAATAGTAATTTTACGGCCGTAAACTATCGATATCGTATATCCGGATTTACGTAACATGGTATCTTAGGTAATTCGAAATAATTTGGTGCCAAATATCCTTTATCTGGTTATTATATTAATATTTTCCTTTTAATTATGGGAACGATCGAGATTGGCGAGGGCTCGGAAAGATGTCAGCTTTTTATGCGTAGTTAAGGTTTGCCGTCAAGGTTTACCTTCAAGGTTTGCCTTTAAGGTTTATTTTTAAGGTTTACCGCGCAAAGTTTAATATCTCTTAAGTTATATTATTTGCTTTTAAGGATCCTGCCGAACCGTAGAGCCAGCGGGCATAAGGTTTACTAAGGTTGAAGCTTATCGGCAACCACGTATTAATCAGCTTTAAAGTAAGGCTTTATAGGATTAAGGTATTAATTTATTTTAACCGTAAAACCATTAATTAGTTATCGTGTTCGAAAATATTGGGTATAATATTTATCGTACAAGTTATATCGTGTAATAATTTTCTGTGTATTTAGTTCAGCCTGGAAAATAAGGCTTGAACCCATTCGACCTTGCATACAGCTTTAAAAAGGCTTCCTAAGTATATATATAACGTCTCGATCGGGGCTGGTTTGGTGGAGATATTAAACAAAATAAGCCAAAATTCTTGTTGTCAGCAGAGCTTCCATCCGGAACGCCCTCCTAGCTGCGACAACGCAACTACCATATATAACATTTTGCTATGGGCCTTCCAAGGGTAATTCAGTATGGGAGAAGCCCGTCCAGCTATTCTTTTGCCCGTATGGATTGTGGTTGTTGCGTCGCAGCCAGGAGGGCGTTCCGGACCTGGCTGACCCCAACCTTCTCATGGCTGCGACGCAACAACCACAGCCCGTACGGCCGAAAAAATTGATATACGGACTTTCCCCATACAGAATATACTAGGGAAGCCCGGTGCATAATGACGCGACCGATGGTTGTGCTGTCGCAGCCATGAGGGCGTTGCGGTCGCCCATTTCCTAGACCTAAACTTGGCTATATTGGCTGCAATTGCCGTCAATAGAAATTGAAAGAATTCCTATATATACATTAGCTTTCATTCGACGTATATATAAAGTTACATATTTGTCGGATTTAATCTGGTTATGTAATAATTTCTTTTTATTTAAATCTTTATATTTTTTTCAAGATATGGAAAAAAAGTTAATAATTTTGGTGGCGACGCTAAGAACGAGACCCGTTTTTTGAAACTAACACTCAGGCCTCGCTGGCTAGTTACGGGAATATGGGATTTGATTGGTTAATTTTTAACGCTAAAAAACGGTACTTTGAAAACCTAGCCAGCGAGGCCTGAGCTAGCTAAGGTAAGTTTTAATGCTTAATTAATTCTGACGTGATCCCTAACGTACCGAGTAAGTAATATATTGGCTATATTTTTAACGTATTAAACCTAGATAGGAAATACTTATATAGTTAAACTAGAAAACCGGTTAATAATTGCTGGTTTTTCGATCGCCTTTAATTTTCACAAATTTAGGATAATACTGTTTAAAAGATTTACCGTAATAGTATTGCTATGAAATAAATTAAATTATTTATATAGAATTAAGTATTATATAATAAAGTGTTAGGTTTCGTTTTTTGAACTTAATAGTTAAATTTATTCTCATATTTTTCGTAAGTCATTTCTTATTATTACTGTTATAAATAAACAATTCAAGTTATGAAATTAAAATATGTTAAAATTTATCCTGTAAAGTAGTACATCTAGTAAGGTGATGTAAAACGTTATTTTTAAAACAAAACCGATATTATTTTTTGTATTTGCTTTCGTTTCGTATAATTTCTAACCTTTTAATATAAATATCTTTTCTACTTTAAAACGGAAGTTCCGTTATCATATTCTAAGACGGTATTTCGAACGAGTTTCCCCAATTATAAGTAAAACAAATTTTCTTCAACTATTTTTCTAAACGTAGAAAGAAATTATAAAAATAGTAAAATATATTATAAAAAGTAAGTAATTATAAATTCATAATTCATTAATAAAACGACAATATTAAACAGTAAATATGTTCGAGCTAAATGTTAAACAACGCAAATAACTATACCCTAATGAAAATCTATTTTTTATATTCTATTTTTACTCGTAAGTAAAACATTTAAATATTAGAATATCAAAATTATTTAAAAAATATATATATTATTAACAAATCCCTAATGAAAATCGATTTATTCTTCGGAAACCTTACAGCATAAATCTTATTTCGCAAAATGGGAAAACCCTTTAATAAATAAATAAATAAATTAAACATTATCGAAATTTATAAGAACTAATTAATTACTTCTATCGATAAATCAATCCTAAAAAGTGGCAGAAAATGCAGTCCGAACCAAACGAAAAATTTATGAAATATATCGATTAAAAAGGTAAAAGTAAAAATAAAATTCGGTTTAAAAGAACATTTTATCGTAACTCGGCGAAAATAACGGCAGAATAAATCCTTTCAAGATAAAGAAGATAGCGAAGATAATCTAAATTACATTGTGATACGCTTTGTTCAATACGAAGTCAATTAAATATGTAGTTGTTAATATATTTTTATTTGCGCTAAAGTGTTATATTATTGATAGCTTTTATTAAACAGCCTAAAACTAAGAATATAAGTATTCTCGTTGCAGCTTTATTTGTATAGTAATGATTGTTCCTGATAATAGCTAACTGTTTTCTTGAAAGTCTCAGCGAATTAATCTCTTATATAATTTAGCTATTACTCCTGTTTTCTTTACTTATTAATTCGATCTACCACCCGATTTCTTCCAACCTTAATTTATTATATCCGATATACTCTTTAGTAAGGCTATCGTAGACCTCGTTTACGCTTATTACGTTAAGATTATTAATGGATTAAAGTTTTTCGAAACCTGTTTAAATAGCTTTTTATTAAAAACTTTTATATTATTTTAGGCTTTTTCCGATCCGCTATAATCTTTTCGTAAACCCTATTTTTCTTTTTAAAAGAAACTTTAACTGTTAAGTAATTTTCTTTATTTTGAATAGTTATATAAATCTTTTATATGCATTATCTATAAATTATTTTATAAAATCGTTATTATCTTATTTGTTTTTTGTTTTTTCATTTAACTTATATATGTTTTTATAAATATTTCTACCTTAATTAATAATTATATATTTCAATATATTTTGATTTTATCTTTAGCTTTAAAAGGCTTTTTATAAAAAATTTAAACAGGAATTTTATCATTATAAATTTCTGTAAAAAGTTATTTAAAAATTAATGTTTTTAATAATTTATTTAAAAACAGTTATTTTTGACTATAAAATTCCGAAACATATCACATTGTTTTATTCTTTAAATATATATCGACATATATTTTTAATAGATAAAATCAATTAATAAAATATTTTTTTAATTTACTGTTTAAATTCGTAATAATAGAATTGATTTAAAATATATGTGACTTAAAAGAAAAGATTAAAACTATTAGTACCGTTTAATATATAATTTCTATAGTATTTAGTATTATTTTATTATAATTTCTTTTTTAATATATAAAACCTTTCGTATAAATATACGTTTTAAACTTATTTACATTTTTCATAAACCTATACTTTTTTAACAATATTTTCTTTATTAAAAATCGTATATTTGAAAAATTTACGCAAAATTCTTTTTTTTTAAATTTCCGAAAAGTTATTTTGTATTATATTTTTATTTTAAATTCTTTATTAATTTCTTTTAAATCGGGCCGGTACCCGTTATTTTAAACAATATATAGATAATAAATAACTTATTTAATTTTAAATTTATAAATACATTTACCTTTTAATATATTAATTATTTATTAGTACTTATAAATATTTCAAATAGTCTAATGGGGATTTCCGTAAACTTTAAAAGAATTATTATCGTTAATGTTTAAAACAAATTGAAAAATATATAAACCTTTATCGCCTTTTTTATCTTTTTAAAATAAAATTAACTTCCATTGACCTTATAATTTCGAAATTTCGTTTATAATTTTTAAAATATAAAACTTAGAAATTCTTTTTACGGTGTTCTTTTTATATTTAACTTATTCAATTCCTGGTCAATATCGGTCTTTAATATAATGTTATTATTTTGATTTTTTATTTCGATATTCTTTTACCTTTTACGATATCTTAATTATTTTTATACGGGCTATAAAAACAATGAAATAATATCTTTAAAATTAAAAAGATTTTCCAACTTTTTTATATCTTTATAAAGTATAATATATAATATTAAAAATAACTTATTCTTTTTAAAAATATATTTTATAATTATATATTTTTAGTAGCTTAGTAATATACCTTTTATTATATAAAATGTTAACTTCTTTAATTTAATTTTTTAATTATATTAACGAATTATATAATTAGTATTAAAAATTTTAATTTAATTATTATTTAATTTATATAACATATTAAATTTAAATACGTTTATGAAATATTTAATTAATATTATATTTCTTTTTATAAAATATCTAATTTTATTAATTATATACGTTTATACGCAGTTAAGGTTTGTCGTTAAGGGTTGCCTTCAAGGTTTGCCTTTAAGGTTTATCCTTAAGGTTTACCGCGCAAAGCTTATCATCTCCTGAGTTATATTGTCTGCTTTCAAGGACCCGCCGAACTGTAGAGGCAGCGGGCATAAGGTTTATCAAGGTCGAAGCTTATCGGCAACCACGTATCAGTCGGCTTTATAATAAGGCTTTATAAGATTAAGGTATTAATTTATCTTAACCGCGAAAATTATTAATTAGTTAACATATTTGAAAATATTAAGTATAATATTTATTATACAAATTATATCGTAAAATGATTTTCTGTAGATTTGGCTTAACTTAAAATATAAGGCTTAAACCTATTCGATCTTATATTAATTATATACGTTATAACTTTTATTATTAAGTTGTAAAAATATATCGGAATGTTATTTAAATTAAAATTATATAAATTTCGTTTTACAAAAATATAATAGCTTTTGCCGTAATTTCGTTTTAATATTAATTATAAAAATTAAAATTATAAATTTAATATCTTTAATTCCGCAAACGGTTTTATTAATTAATATACTAAACTTGCTACCGCCGTCTAAATATAAAACCTTTATTCTTTTATTTTAAGTTTTTAAGTTAAAAAAGTTATTTTCAAAACCTTAATTATTTATAGAATATAAAATTATAAACTTAATTATATTTCGGTTTTAATTTTAAATGAAAAATATTTTTAAAATTTTAAAAATCGTTTATAATAGAATCGAAATAATTAGTTTTTATAATATTAACACTCATAATTAAATATATATTATCTTAAATAATTTTTGGTTCCTATTACCTTCGTTATTGAAAATTTAGCAACAGAATTTCCCGTAATTGGTTTTTTAGTTATATATAAAACGTTTTATATTAAAATAATAAAAATAATGATATTAAAACATAACTTTCTTTATAACTTTAGCGGCTTTACAAGGTTTTTTTTAAAAGAAATGCTAACGAATATTTTTTTAAGTTACTATTATCATTTTTATGAAATTAGTTTTTAAATACGGATCTTTATTAATAAACTTTTATCGTTTATAAATTCTTGCTTTTTAAAAAGTTATAAGGTAAACCTTTTTAAAATATATTAAAAAAATATTTCTTTAAATGCGTTAAAATTTATTTATATGTCTTTATGTAAATTTTTCTTCTTTTTATAATATATTTTTAAATATACGTTTTAAAGTAAATTACAAAGAGATAATGTATTTATTATTTTAAAATTATTTTTTTCTATTCGTAAATTTTTTAAAAGTTGTTTTTATTACTCTAATTAAAATAATAATTATAACTTCTACATTTATTATAATCTTAATATTGTTGAATTTAATATATAATACGATATTTTTTCGAAATCCAAAATAATATTTGTAATATTAACGTTTATTCTTAAATTTACAGAAATTTATTTTCATCTTTTTTTATAAATAAATAAACCTATAGAAATAAAACGATTTTAATAATAATTATTGTAAAAGGTTTAGCCGTTATAACTTTAAAATATTTAATTATTATAATTACTTTTAAAATGTTTTATTGGCGTTATTTATATCGGTCATTTTAAAGCTTTCTATTATTAAAATTTTTAAAACACTTAAACGTTATAATATTTATTTAAAGATATTTAAACATTATAACTTTCATAATCTTAATTATTTTATCATATTATTATATAAAGTTCTATAATTTCATTTTCAATATCAGCATTATATATTCTTTTATTAAAACGGTATAAATTTTTTAAACCTTTAAAAACAAATTATTTTTCGCCTTATTTACCGTTACGGTTATGATTACGACTATTACTAAAGTTATTATTTTAATTATTATTATGCCTTTAACGTTAGCCTCACTCTTTTCTTTTTTTACCGCTTTTCTTTTTTTATAACTTGAAATAATCCTTCGTTAAATATTCTTACTTGCTATAACTAAAACAAAATAACTTTCCGTTTTTATTTTATACCGGCTTATTATTTCGGAAATTATTATTATTTCCCTTACTTTTATTTCTTTAAATATTATAAAATTTAGGGTTTTCTTTTCTTTTTTTCTTTTCTTTAATTTTTTTAACGTTAATAGAGTTATACAATCTATCACAAAAATCGTGAAGCAATTATTGAAAAAAGTAATTTATTTATTAAATACTAATTATATTATCAAATACCAGCTATTAACCTAATCCTTTGTAAAAATAATAAGTATTTTAATATACTTTTCAGTTTTAAATTTTATATTATAGCCTTTTACTTTTGTAAATAATTTCTAAAATTTGAAAATATATTATATAAGATTTTCTTTGTCGAAAATAATTTTGTAAAGCCTTTTTTAAAAAACTTTTCCCGGACCTTACTTATTACTATATAAACTTTTTATAAAGTTCTTAACATCTTTATTTCTTTTCTTAATACTTATAACGTCCGATATTACCTTACCGGATGCACCACCTTACCGGATAACTTTTAATATATTTTAATTATCTAACTTTAATTATTTATTTTTTAATATTAATAATATGGAACGATTCATAAAAAACGTACGAATAAATTTAATTATTTAAGTTAAAAAACGAAACCTAAAACTTAATTTTGCAATATTTAATTTTATGTATAAAGTATCTTAATTTACTTTAAAGAAAATAATATTACGGCAAACGTTTCCGAATTAACATTATTTTGAATTTGCGAAAGTTAAAGCCGACCGAAAAAAAATCGATTATCGACCGAATTTTTAACTTAGATGTACGAATAATTTTTGTTCGATTTTAGCATATTAAAGATATGGTTAATATATTATTGGTTTAGCGTATTACGCATTGCGTTAAAGTTAATTTGGCGTCGAAATTTATTAAACGGTAAGAAAAATTTTAAAGGCTTTTAAATTAAAAAATTAATTATTAACGGATTTTATCCGAAAATTTAAAAACATTTTACAAATAATTTAAGTTTATTCGGATTATAATCGTAAAGTACGGTATTGCAAAAAAGGATATTTATAATTTCGACGAGATTAAATGTGTAATAAAGCTTTTTATAGTAACGGATATAATAATTATTAATGCCGAAAAACGAAAAAAATTTAGATAAATATAATAAAGAATTAAAAAAAAATTATAATTATTTAAATTATTAATTTTTAAAATTAGATTATATCATTATTTGATATTATAATAAGGAAAAATTATTTGGGTTTTAATATTACGATAATCTATTATTAACTAATTAAAATATTATATTAAGTAATAATAATTAAATAATAAATAAATTAGATTTAAAATGAATTTAATATTTTAATAAATATATTCGAACGCGTACGAAAAGTTTAAAACGTTTTCTTATTTTTAACGGTTACGAAAGTTATTATTTAGTAAAATTCAAAAAGTATTATACCAATAGTAGTATTATTACGTTTTATATGCCCGCGTATTTTTCGTATCGGCTTTAATTTTTTAACATATTTTATTTTTATTTTATTTTAAAACGCGTTTATTTACGGTATATCGAAATCTTAATATAACGTTGTTATATTTATATTATTAAGAAAGATTTTTTCACCGGTTTTTACAACGCGTTTCAAATTATTATAAGGTTTAATAATATTAAATTTAAATTTATAAAAATTAATTTTATTTTATTCGATTTTAATATTCTTTTTTCCGAATTAAAAGTTCCTTTAATTATATTTACGCCGACCGTTTTTTCGTTAACTTCCGCCGGTTTTATTTTATTTTTTGCGAAAGGTTTTAAAAATATCTATAAAGTAATAAAATAAGGATAATATTTATAAAAAGAAATTAAAAATTATTAAGGTAATTTGTTAATAAAAATATTTAAATCGGTTAATTTTGTAATAAAAGGTGATATATTATTATTGTATAAAGCTACTTTTTTCTAGAAAAAAAACGTTCAATTACGCAAAACGAATGATATTTTAAATAAACGTTATAAAATTAAAAATAAACGTTTTTAAAAAAAAGGCATATTTATTATATAAAAAGAATAAACTTTTTTGGCCTAAAGAAAAAAGGGATAATAAAAGAAAATTTAGATAATAACAGCTAAAAAAAGTTATTATAAAAAGATTAAAGTTAAGGAACGGAAATGTAACGTTTGCAGCAAGCCCGGGTATAATACGCGTATTTATAATGAAGTTATAAATACGTTTAACGAAAAAGAATCCGATTAATTTGAATTAATATAATATGTTATTATTAAATTATTTGAATTTGTTGCTGCAGAATTCTAAAAACCATCCGGTAAAGTAGTGCATTCGGTAACGTAGTATAAGACGTTATTTAATTTTAAAAACAGTTTATTAAAAATTATATTTATTGATTTCCTTAAATTTAATGCATTTATTTAATTCATTTTTATATCGTTTATATAATTAAACTTTTTTAATATAAAGTTAAAAACGTTAATATAAAGTTTTTAATTAATCCAATTTAATGAATAATATTATCTATTGAAAAAGAAAATTTGAAACGTTTTTAACGGAACTTCGAATCGTTATTAAAATTTTTTAAATTCTTTTTCGTTTTTTTAAACGAAAATTTAATGCGTTAAAGTTGTTAAAACTATTAGAAATGAAATTAAAAAGGTTGTTAAAAAATTATAATAGGCTTTTCGTTATTTCGATAATTGATTAAATTATTATAGAAAAAATTTAAAAGTCAGATATTATTTAAATATTAAAATTTTTACGCGTCATTTCTTTTCTTTGAAACCGTAGTTTTACCTTTTAATTTTTAATTTTTTCGAAAGGTTAGTTTTTTACTAAATTACCTTTTAAATTTGGTTTCGTTTTTCTAAAAAAGAAAGATTTTCTACCTGTTTTTTATATAATATATACGTTTTTAAAATAATTTGCCTTGCTTTTAAACCGAACGCTTTATAACGCCTTTAGTAATATACTTATATTACGTAAATCCTTAATATCCGGATTTTATCTTAAAACGTATTTAATAATTATATTGTTATATTATAACGTGCCACATAAGTATTCCGGACGTACAATTATTTCGGACGGTTTTTGATATATTTTAATTACCGAATTTTAATTAATTATTTTTTAACGTTAATAATATAAAACGGCTTATAAAAAAAACAAAAATAAATTTAGCCCTTTAGGTTAAAAAATGAGATGCGAAAATTTTATTATGTAACATTTAGTTTTATATATAAAGTTGCAAAATTTACTTTATATAAACGATATATCGGTATATTTTTTTCAGCAATTATATACTTAAATTACGAAAATTAACGCCGACCGAAAAAAAATCGATTATCGACCAAATTCTGGATTTAAATACGTAAGCGTTTTTTATCCGGCTTTAACATATTAAAAATATAGTTAATATATTACTTATTTAGCGCGTTATAA
Source organism: Monosporascus sp. CRB-9-2 (assembly GCA_004155915.1). NCBI lineage: Eukaryota > Fungi > Ascomycota > Sordariomycetes > Xylariales > Monosporascus > Monosporascus sp. CRB-9-2. Next base: position 1,763 of record QJOA01000028.1, on the reverse strand, counting down.
AACGTGTCGAAATTAACTGGGCGTCGAATTTTATTAAACAGCAAAAAATGGTTTAAATACGTTTAAATCGGAAAATCGATTATTAACGGGTTTTATACAAAAATCTAGAATTATTTCGTAAATAATTTAAATTTATTCCGGTTATAATTACGAAATATAATATCGTAAAAAAGGATATTTATAATTACGACGAAATTAAATTTTTTAATAAGGTTTTTTAAAGCAACGGATATAATAATTATTAATACCGAAAAACGTAAAAAATTTAAATAAACGAAAAAGAAAAAAATAAGTTATAGTTATTGAGGTTATTAATTTTTAAGGTTAAATTATACCGCTATTTATTATTATAACGGAAAAGAATTATTTTAAATATTAATACTATAATAATCTATTATTAATAACCGGTTAAAGAATTGCATTAAATAATAATAGCTAGATAATAAATGAATTAAGTTTCGAATAAATTTAGCATTTTGATAAATATATTCGGATACGTAGAAAAAGTTCGAAACGTTTTTTTATTTTTAACGGTTACAAAAATTACCATTCGATAAAACTAGAAACGTATTACGTTAATAATAATATTATTACGTTTTATATGCCCGCGTATTTTTCGCATCGGCTTTAACTTTTTAATCTATTTTATTTTTTCGTTTTAAAACGCGTTTATTTACGGTATATCGAAAACTTAATACGACATTATTATATTTATATTACCAAAAAAAGTTTTTGCCGGTTTTTATAACGCCTTTTAAGCTGCCATAACGTCCGATAATATTAAATCTGAATTCGTAAAAATTGACCTTATTTTATTCGATCTGAATAACGTTTTTTCCGAATTAAAAGTTTCTTTAATTATGCTTACGCCGGCCGTTTTCCCGTTAACCTTCGCCGGTTCCATTTTACCTTCTGCAAAAATCATTAAAAATATTCGTAAAGAAACAAAACAAAGATAATATTTATAAAGGAAAATTAAAAATTATCAAGGTAATTCGCCAATAAAAATATTCGAATCGGTTAATTTTATAACAAAAGGTTATATATTATTATTATATAAAACTGCTTTTTTTCTTTAAAAAAACGTTGAATTACGCACAACGAATTATATATTAAACAAACGTCGCAAAATTAAAAATAACCGTTTTTAAAAAGAAGGAACATTAACTATATAAAAAATATAACCTTTTTTGGCCTAAAAAGAAAGTGGTGGTAAAAGAATATAACTAATAGCAGCTGGAAAAAGTCGTTACAAAAAGGTTAAAACGAAAGAACGGAAATATAACGTCTATAGCAAACCTGGACATAATATGCGTACTTGTAAAAAAGTTATAGAAACGTTTAATGAAAAAAGATCCGATTAATTTAAATCAATACGATATATTATTATTAAGTTATTTAAATTTGTTATTGCAAGGTGCCAAAAATCGTCCGGAGTACTTATGCGTCCGGAGTACTTGTGTGGGACGTTATATTTGTTTTATTATATTATTATAATCTTGGGTTTAAAATTTTAACTTTTTAATATTATTTTTAACTTGTTAATATCTTTTTTTTCCGCGTTTTAATATTACGTTTAATATTACTTATATTAATACTTATAAACGTATAAAACTTATTTAAATCGGCTTCAAATTAGGATTTCTAAATAAAGGTTTTTAACGAGTATTAAAATAATAAAACGTTTCCTAGTAAAAATATTTATATTCTTTTTTATTAAAAGGAAATCCAGATAAAAGAAGAAGGGGGGGGGGGGGGGGGGG